>RXID01011103.1:41109-59968 GCA_005019695.1 Trichopus zeylanicus subsp. travancoricus
TAGTAGTAGTAGTAATAGTAGTAGTAGTATTAGTAGTAGTAGTTGAAGTAGTAATTGTAGTAGTAGTCGTAGTAGAAATATTTGTAGTAGTATGATTAGTTGTAGTAGTATTTGTAGTTGTAGTAGTATTTGTAGTTGTAGTAGTAGTAGTAGTAGTAGTAGCAACATCAGCAGCAGTAGTAGTAGTAGTTGCTACAGCAGTAGTAGTAGTAGTAGTTGTTGTTGAAGTAGTAATAGTAGTAGTAGTAGTTGTTGTTGTTGTAGTAGTATTAGTAGTTGTATTAGTAGTAGTAGTAGTGGTGGTAGTAGTAGTAGTAGTAGTATTAGTACCAGTATTAATAGTAGTAGTAGTAGTTGTTGTTGTACTAGTAGTAGGAGTAGTATTAGTTGTAGTAGTTCTGGTAGTAGTAGTAGTTGAAGCAGTCGTTGTAGTAGGTGTTGTAGTTGCAATTGAAGTAGTAGTAGTAGTCGTAGCAGCTGTAGTAGTGGTCGAAGTAATGGTTGCAGTAGTAGTAGTAGTAGTAGTAGTAGTAGTAGCAGTAGCAGTAGCAGTAGCAGCAGCTTTTGTAGTTTTATTAGTTGCATGTGGAGTAGTAGAAATGTTGGTAATAGCAGTAGCAGTAGCCGATAAAGTAGTACAGCAACTCCTGCTGCTACTACTACTTCTCTTTCTTCTACGACTACGGCTATTGCTATAACTTCTGTTACTCTGCAACTGCTACAACTAATATTTCTACCATAACTGCTACTACTACAACAACTACTACTGAAACTTGTGCTACGGCTACTGCTACGACTACTACGAATACTAGTGCTACTACCACTACTGTTACTACTACAACTACTGCTCCTACTCTACTACTATTACTATTGCTACTATTTTTCCTACTTCTACTACTACTATTACTACAACTCCTGCTACAACTACAACTACTAATATTTTTACTAATGATACTCCTACTACTACCGCTACTACTCCCACTACTTATACTACTACTGCAACTGGAATTGCTACTCCTACAATTGCTTCTCCTGCTCCTTCTACTAATGCTACCCTTGATACCACTACTACTAATATAGTTACAACTACTGTTGCTATTACTACAACTAGGACTACCGCTTCAATTATTACTACAACTGCTACTTCTAAAATGCTACTGTTACTAATACAACTACTACTACTACTACTACTAGTACTACTTCTCCTACACCAACAACAACTAATACAACTACTACTGCTACTCCTACTACTACTTCTACTACTATTGCTACTATAGCTTCCACTATTGCTACCAGAACTGTTGCTGCTCTACTTCTCCTACAACTACTACAAATGCTACTGCTACAACTGCTACTAGGCTACTACTACTTCTACTACTACTGCTGCTACTTCTACTTCTGCTACTACTTGTACTGCTACTACAACTATCATCACTACTTCTACTTCTCCAGCTACTACTGCCACAACAACTAGTGCTATTGCTACTTTTGCTAAGACTACTACTACCACTACTACCACTGCTGCTACTACTGCTAATACTTCTACTACTACAATAGCCACTACTGCTACTGCTACAACTGTTGCAACAGCTACTATTGCTACTACAGCTACTTCTCCTACTACAACTATTACTACTACTACTACTTCTGCTACTGCAGCTGCAACTACTGCTTCTACAACTATGACTACTGCTATTACTGCTGCTACTACTACTACTACAATAACTATTCCTACTCCTAATACTACTACTACCACTACTACTGCTACTACTACGATTACTACAACCACTACTACTACAACTTCTACCATTATAGCTACTTCTGCTTCTACTACAACTGCTACTACTTCTGCTACTGCTATTGCTGCTGCTGCTGCTACTGCCACCACTATCACTACTACTGCTACTATGGTACTACATCTACTAGTACCACTACCACTACTACTACCACTACTATTGCTACTGCTACTCCTACTACTACTACTACTACAGCTACAACTATTGTTGCTACTACTATCAGTACTAATGCTGTTGTGACTACTACTAATGCGACTTCTACTACTAGTAGTTCTACAACTACTATAACTACTTCTACTACTACTAGTACTTCTAGTACTGCTGCTACTACTATTTCTACTACTACTGCTACTACTTATTCTACTAGTACTACTACAAGTACAACTACTCCCACTACAGCTACTACTGCTACTGCTACTCCTTTTGGTACTATTGCTACTAGTGCTACTACTACTAGCACCACTACAACTGCTACAACTACTAGTACTACTGCTACTACTGCTACAACAAGAACAGCAACAACAACAACAACTACTACTATAAAATCATCCGCTACTACTACTACTACTATTACTTTTGCTGCTACAGTTACTACTACTAACACTACTACAACTATTACTACTATTACTATTTCCATTACTACCACTACTGCTACCACTGCTACTACTGCCACTACTGTGGCATCTACTACTACTTCTACTACTACTATAGCTGCTACAAATACGACTATAGTTGTTGTTGCTACTACTATTACTACTACTGCTACTACAACTACTACCACTACTACATTTGCAGCTACTACTGCTATTGCTTCTACTACAACTATAACTACTACAACTACCATTAGTACTACTACTTCTACTACTACTACAACTGCTACTTCTCCAACTTCTACGACTACTGCTACTGCTACAACTACTATTACAATTGTAACTACTGCAACAACTATTCCTACTACAACTGCTAGTACTAACACTACTACTACTGCTACTATTGTTGCAGCTACTAATAGTACAGTTACTACTACTACTAATACTACTACTGCTCTTCCTAGTACTTCTATAGCTACTACTACAACTACTGCTACCACTACTGCTAGTACAACTGCTAGAACTATTGCTATTACTACTAGTACTATGAATGCTCCAACTACTAATACTACTACTATTGCAATTTGCTCTACTCCAACTACTACAATTGCTACTACAAATCCTGCTACTAATACTACTACTACTATTATTTTTACTTGTGATACTACTACTACTTTTGCTAGAGCAAATGCAACTTCTACTCTTCCTACTACTACCACTACTCCTACTTGTACTGATTCAGCGGCAACTGCTACTACTACAGCTACTAGTAATACTTTTTCTACTACTACTACTAATGCTACCATAACTCCTATTGCTACTGCTTCAATTTCTAGTGATACTCATACTACGAATACTCTAGATACTACTACTACTTCTACTACTACTACTACTACTACTACTACTACTACTATTACTACTACCACTACTACTGTAGCTATTGCTACTACTACTCCTACTCCTACTACTACTACCACCACCACCACCACCACTACTACTACTAATACTACTACTACTATTGTTGTTGCAGGTACTACTACTGCTACTACTGCTACTTGTGCTACAATTACTAGTACTACTACAAGTACAACTACTGCTAGTAATACTACTATTACTACTTCTATTACTAATACTACTACTACTACGAATACTACTACTACTACTAATACTACTACTATTAATACTATTACTAGTGGTAGTACAACTTCTGCTACAGCTATTGCTACTACTACTACTACTATTACAATTGCTATTGCTAAAATGCTACTGCTCCTACTACTTATCCTACTGCAACTACACGTCCTACTACTACGTCTCCTACTACTATTATTACTACTACAACAGCTAGTGCTACCTCTACTACTGCTGCTACTACTGCTACTACTACTACTACTACTACTATTACTGCTGTGACACTACCACTACTACTACTACTGTTTCTACAATTGCTGCAGGTATTACTACTTCTACTGCTAGTACTACTACTACTATTAGTACTATTACTTCTACTACTATAACAACTACTGCTGCTACTACTAGTTTTACTGCTACTGATAGTACTACTACTGCTACTACAACAACTACTTTTGCTACTAGTGCTACTACTACAACAACTACTACTGCTACTAATACTAATTCTCCTACCACAACAACAACTAATACTACTACTACTGCAATAACTACAGCTACTCCTACTACTACTTCTACTGCTACTACTACTATAGTTCCCACTGTTTCTAGTAGTATTGCTACTACTCTACTTATCCTACAACTACTACAACTGCTACTAGGCTACTACTGCTTTTACTACTACTACTACTATTACTGTTGTTGCTGCTACTTCTGCTACTACTAGTATGGCTACTACTACAACTACTACTTCTACTAATTTCACTGCTACTACTTCTGCTATTTTCGTAAATGCTAATACTGCAACTACTGCTACTGGTACTTCTAATGTTGATTCAATAGCAACTACTACAACTACGACGACTACTAATTTTGCTACTACTGCTACACTACTACAACTTCTATTGTGACTACTACTACAACTACTAAAATTGCTGCTACTACTCCTAGCTGCAACTACTCCAACTACTACGATTGCCATTGTTATTAGTACTACTTTTGTTACAAGATCAGCAACAACTTCTTCTACTACTATTAGTATAGTTACTACTGTAACTACTGCTACTACAATTGCTACTACTAATACTACTACTACTACTACTGCTACTACTATATTATAGCTACTACAACTATCATTGCCACTTTTGGTTCTACTGCTACTACTACTACTACTACTTCTGCTGCTGCTACTACTTCCAATACTACTACTACCACTACTCCTGCTACCGCGACTGCTACTAATACTACCACTATAATAGCTACTACTGCTACAGCTACAACTACAGAAATAGCTACTATTGCTAATGCTACTTCTTCCCTTACTACAACAACTACTACTATTACTACTGCTACTATTGTTGCAAATACCGCCACTATATCTATGAGTACTACCACAACTACTGCTGCTACTATTACTATTATAGAAGTTATTATACTAGTTGTGTTAGCAGCAACAGCAGCAGCAGTAGTAACAAGAGTAGTAATAGTAGGAGTAAAAGTAGTAGCATTAGTAGTTGTTGTTGTAGAAACGACAGCAGCAACAGTAGTAGTACTAGCAGTAGTAATTGTACTAGTTGTAGAAGTGGTGGTAGTAGTAGTAGTAGTAGAAGTTGTAGTAGCTATATTAGTAGTAGTAGTGGTGGTGGAAGTAGTAGTAGTAGGAGGAGAAGTTGAGTTTTATCGGTAGCCATAGTAGTAGTAGTGGTAGTAGTAGTAGAAGGTGTAGTAGATATAGTGGTTATAGATGGAGAAGTAGTAGTATTAGTAGTAGAAGCAGTAGTGGTAGCAGTCTTACTAGTATTAGTCATCGTAGTAGTAGTAGTAATCGTAGCAATAGTAGCAGTAATAGTAGTAGTACTAGTTGTAGTTGTAGTTATTGAAGTAGTTGCAGAAATTATAGTTGTGGCAGTAGTTATAGCAGTAAGCAAAGTAGTAGAAGTAGTTCTACTACTAGTAGTAGCTGGAGAAGTAATAGTAGTAATAGTTTTAGTAGTATTAGGAGGAGTATTATTAGCAGTAGTAGTCGTAGTAATAGTAGTAGTGGTAGCTGTAGTCGCAGTAGTAGTAGTAGGAGTAGTAGTAATAATTATAGTACTAGGTGCAGTAGTAGTAGTAGTAGTAGTAGTAGTAGTAGTAGTAGTAGTAGTAGTAGTAGTAGTAGTAGCATTAGAAGTAGCAGTAGTAGCAATATTAGTAGTAGTTGTGATAGTAGTGGTAATAGTAGTAGCAATGGTTGTGGTGGTATTCGTAGAACTACAAGTAGTAGTGGTAATAGTCATAATAGTGGTAGTTGTTGTTGTGGTGGTTGTTGTTGTTGTTGTTGTAGTAGTAGTAGTATTAGGAATACGAGTACTATGTAGTAACATTGGTAGTAGTAGTAGAAGTAGTAGCAGTACTAGTAGTAGAAGAAGCAGCGGCAATAACAATAGTAGAAGTAGTAGTTTCAATCATGGTAGTTGTAGCAGTAGTAGCAGATATAGTTGTAGAAATAGTAGTTGTAGTATGTGAAGTAATAGTAGTCGTAGCAGAAGCTAATGTAGTAGTAGTTACAGTCGTACTAGTAGTTGTTGTATTAATTATAGTAGTAGTAGTACTAATAGTAGTAGTTATGGTGGTGGTAGTCGTAGTAGTTGCATTAGCGACAGCAACAACAACAACATCAGGAGTAGTACTAGTAGTAGTAGTAGTCGTAGTAGTAGTAGTAGTAGTAGTACTAATAGTAGTAGTAGTAAGAGTAGCACTAGCTATAATTGTAGTAGCAGTAGTAGCAGCAGTAGTATTGGTAGTAATAATAGCAACAATAGTAGTAGCAGCAACAACAACAGTTGTTCTATTTGTTGTAGTAATAGTAGTGGAAGTAGCCGTAGCAGCTGTACTAGAAGGAGTAGCAGTTGTACCTGTTGTAATAGTAGTATTAGTAGTAGTAGTTGCTGCAGTAGTCATATGAGTAGTAGTTATTACAGTAGTGACAGTTGTTGTAGCAACCTTAGTAGTAGTAGTAGTAGCAGAAGTCATGGTAGTAGTAGTAGAATTAGTTATTTGTTGTACTAGTACTTGTAGTAGTATTCGTAGTACAAGTTGTTATTTTTGTTGTAGTAGTAGTAGTGGTAGTATTACTAGCAGAAGTAGTTATTGTAGTTGTAGTAGTAGAAGTAGTAGTAGATGCAGTAGTAGCAGCAGCAGTAACAGTACTAGCTGAAGTAATAGTTGTAGTAGTAGTAGTAGATGTAGTGGGAGTTTTAGTAGTAGTAGTAGTAGTAGTAGTAGTAGAACTTATTATAGAAGTAGTATTTGTAGTAGTAGTAGTAGTTGTAGTGGTTGTAGTAGTAGTTGTTGTAGTAGCACTATTAGTAGTAGTAGTAGTAGCAGTAGAAGTAGCAGTAGCGATTATAGTAGCAGTAGCAGTAGCAATTGTTGCAGTAGTAGTGGTTGTAGTAGTAGTAGCACTAGCAGTAGTAGTAATAGTAGCATTTGTTGTAATCATAGTGCTAGTAGTAGTAGTAGTAGTAGTAGTAGTAGTAATCGTTGGAGTAGAAGGAGCAGCAGCTACAATATTTGTTTTAGTTAAAGTAGTAGTAGTAAAAGTTGCAGTATTAGTAGTAGTAGTAATAGGAGTAGTAGTAGTACTAGTAATATTAGTAGTAGTAGTAGTAGTACTACTACTACTACTATAATTAGTTGAAGTTGTAGTAGTACAACAAGCAGCAGTGGTTGCAGCTGTAGTAGTAGTAGTAGTAGTAGTAGTAGTAATAGTTATTGTTGTTGTTTTTGTTGTAGTAGTGCTAGTAGTAGTACTACTACTATAATTAGTTGCAGTTGTAGTAGTACAGCCAGCATCAGTAGTCACAGCAGTAGTAGCAGTACTAGCAGTAGTAGTAGTAGTTGTTGTTGTTGTTATTGTTGTTGTAGTAGTACTAGTGTTAATACTAGTAGAAGCGGCAGTAGTAGTAGTAGTAGCAGTACCAGTAGTAACAGTAGTAGTAAAATTAGTAGAGGTAGTAAGAGTAGTAGTAGTGGTAGTTGTATTAGTAGTTGTTGTTGTAGTAATAGGGGTTGGAGTAGTACTTATAGTAGCAACAGTAGTAGTGGTAGTTGTTGCAGCAGTGGTAGTTGTACTTGTAGTAGTAATTGTAGTAGCACTAGTAGTAGTAGGAGTAGTAGTAGCAGTAGTAGTAATAAAAGTAGTAGTAGTAGTAATAGTAGTAGTACTAGTAGCTATCGTAGAAGTAGTATTAATAGTAGTAGTAGTAGCAACAATAGTGGTAGTAACAATAGTAGTAGCAACAATAGTAGTAGTTTTAGTTATAAAAGCAGTAGTAGCGGGAGTACTTGTACTAGTAGTAGCAGTAGTAGTAGTTGTTGTTGTTGTTGTTATTGTGGTAGTAGTAGTACTAGTACTAGTTGTAATCGTACTAGTAGAAATTATAGTAGCAGTTGTTGCAGCAGCTACAACAATTGCGGTAGTACTAGTAGTAGTGGTAGTAGCAGTTGTTGTTGTTGTTGTAGTAATAGTAGTAGTCATTGTAGTTGTAGTAGCAGGAGTAGTTGTTGTATTTGTAGTAGTAGTAGTTGTAGCTATTGTAGAGGAATTAGTAGTAGCAGTAATAGTAGTAGTAGTAGTGGCAATACTAATAGTAGTAGGAGTACTTGTAGCAATAGTACTAGTAGCAGTAGAAGTAGTAGTAGTTGTTGTTGTTGTAGTAGTTGTAGTAATGGTTATAGCAGTAGTAGCAAGGGTAGTAGTAGTAGAAGATTGTTGTAGTAGTTGTAGTAGTTCTTATAGCAGTAGTAGCAAGGGTAGTAGTAGAAGAAGAAGTAGTAGTAGTATTAGTAGTATTAGTAGTAGTAGTATTAGTAGAAGTAGCAGTTGCTGCGGTATTTGTTTTAGTTGAAGTAGTAGTCATAAAAGTAGCAGAATTAGTAGTAGTAGTAGAAGTAGGAGTTGTAGTACTAAAAATAGTAGTGGTGGTAGTACTACTACTACTATAATTAGTTATGGTATTAGTAGTACAGCCAGTAGCAGTACTAGCAGTAGCAGTAATAGTACTAGTTATTGTTGTTGTCATTGTTGTAGTTGTAGTAGTCGTAGTAGTGCTAGTACTTTAGTAGAGCTAGCAATAGTAGTAGTAGTAGTAGTAGTTGCAGCAGCAATAGTAGCAGTACTAGTAAGTATAGTAGTGGCAATATTAGTAGAGGTAGGAATAGTAGTACTAGTAGTAATACTAGCAGTAGTTGTAGTAGTAGAGGTTGGAGTAGTAGTAGTAGCAGCTACAGTAGTAGTGGTTGTAGAAGCTGCAGTAGTTCGAGCAGTAGGAAGAGTAATAGCACTAGTAGTAGTAGTAGTAGTAATAATAGTAGTGGTAGTAGTAGTAGTAGCAGCCGTAGTTGTTGCAGTAGTAGGAGGAAGAGTAGTAGTAGTAATATTTATTGTTGTTGTAGAAGTAGTAGTAGTTGTAGTTGTAGAAGTAGTAGTAGTAGAAGTTGGAGTAATTGCAACAATAGTAGTATTAGTATTGTTGGTAATATTAGAAGTTGTAGTATTACTTGTACTAGTAGTTGTAGTAGTTATTTTAGTACTAGCTGCTGTAGTAATAGTAGTAGTAGTTGTTGTTGGAGTAGTTGTTGTAGTACTAGCTACTGTAGTAATAGTAGTATTAGCAGTAGAAGTAGCTGTTGCAGCAGCAGCAACAACAGCACTAGTAGTAGTAGTAGTAGTAGTCGTAGGAGTAACAGTAGTAGTTGTAGGTGTAGGTGTACGAGTTGGAAAAGTAGTAGGAGTAGTAGTAGTAGTCGTAGGAGTAGTAGTAGGAGTAGCAATAGATGTAGGTGTAGAAGTAGCATTTACGGTAGTAGAAGTAGTAGTAGGACTAGTAGTAGTAGTAGCATAGTAGAAGTCACAGTAATGGTATTAGTAGTAGTAGTAGAAGTAGTGGTATCAGTAGTGGAAGGAGTTGAGGTTGTATTAGCAGTAGTTGTAGTAGTATTAGTAGTAGTAGTAGCAAAAGTAGTTGTAGTAGTAGTAATAGTAGCAGTATTAGAAGTGGTAGTAGTAGTAATAGGAGTAGTACTAGTAATAATAGTAGAAGTAGTAGGAGCAGCAGCAGAAGTAGTAGTACAATAGTAGTAGTAGTACGAGTAGTAGTTGTTGTGGCTGTATTTGTAATAGGAGTAGTAGTTGTAGTTGTTGTAGCAGTAGCAATAGCATTATTAGTTGTTGCAGTTGTTAGTAGCATTAGTAGTAGTAGTAGTAGTTGTTGTATTAGGAGTAGTAATAGTAGTAGTAGTAGTTGCAGTAGTAGTAATAGTAGTAGTGGTAGTAGTAGTAGTGGTAGTTTGTGGCAGCTATAGCAGTATTAGTAATTGTAGTAGTAGTAATTGTGGTAGTAGTAGTTGTTGTTGTTGTACAAGTAGTAGAAGTAGTAGTCATTGTAGTGGCATTAGTAGTAGTAGTAGCTGTTGTAGTAGCTGTTGTAGTAGTAGCAACAACAATAGCAGTAATACTAGAAGTAGTGGCAGAGGAGCTCGTTGTTGTTGTCTCATAAACAGTAGTAGTAATACTCATACTAGTAGTAGTAGTGGTCGTTGTAGTTGTAGTAGTAGAAGTGGATGCAAGAGTAGTAGTAGCAGTAGTAGTAGTTATAAGAGCAGCAACAAAAGTAGTAGCAGTAGTAGTAGCAACAACATCAGAAGTAATAGTGTTGTTGTCGTAGTAGCAGTAGTCGCTATCGTAGTAGTAATAACAGTAATAGTAGCAATAGTAGTCATTGTTGTAGCTGTAGTTGTAGTAGTGGCAAGAGTAGTAGTAGTAGTCATAGCAGCAGCAGCAACAGCAGAAGTTGTAGTTGTTGTAGTAGTAGAATCAATTGTAGCAGTAATAGTAGTTGTTCTGATAGTAGTAGTTGTTGTAGTAGCATAGTAGCAATCATAGTAGTAGCAGTAGTTGTAGAAGTAGTTATAGTAGTAGTAGTGCTAGTAGCAGAAGTTGTAGCAATAGTAAAAGAAGTAGTAGTGGCCATAGAGCAAGTAGTACTAATAATAGTAGAAGTCGTAGTCATAGTATTATTAGTAGTAGTAGTTGTTGGACTAGTACTAGTAGCAGCAGTAGTTGCAGTAGTAGTAGCCGCAGTAGTAGTAGTAGTAGCAGTAGTAGTAGTAGCAGTAGTAGCAATAGTAGTAGTAGTAGCCAAAGTAGCAGTAGTTGTCGGACTTGTCATAGTCGCAGTAGTAGTACTAGAAGTAGCGAAAGCAGCAGCAGTAGTAGTCATAGTAGTAGCACCAGCTAGGGTAGTAGTAGTAGTAGTGGTAGTAGTAGTAGTAGTAGTAGTGGTAGTAGTAGTAGTTCAAGCAGTAGTAGTAGTAGTTCAAGCAACAGTAGCAGTAGTAGTAGTAGTTCAAGCAACAGTAGCAGCAACAGTAGCAACAGAAGAAATAGTACTAGTAGTTGTTGTTGTTGTTGTTGTAGTAGTTGAAGTAGTAGTAGTTATTGTTGTTGTTGTTGTTTTAGTAGTAGCAGTAGTTTTAGTAGTAGTTGTTATTGTAGTAGTACCAGGAGCAGTAGTTGAAGCAGTTGTCATTGGAGTAGTTGTAGGAGTAGTAATAGAAGTAGTAGCAAAAGTAGCAGTTACAGAAGAAGAAGTGGTAGTAGCAGTAGTAGAAGTGACAGTAGTAGTAGAACTAGTGGTGATAGTAGTAGAAGTAGTTGAGGTTCTATTAGTAGTAATAGTAGTAGCAGTAGTGGTAGCAAAAGTAGTTGTAGTAGTTGCAATAGTAGCAGTAGTAGAAGTGGTAGTAGTAGTAATAGGAGTAGTACTAGCAGTGGTAGTGGTAATTGGAGTAGCAGTAGTAGTAGCAGTAGTAGGAGCAGGAGTAGCAACAATAGTAGTAACAGTAGTAGTAGCACAAGTAGTAGTTGTTGCAGTTGTATTAGTAATAGCAATAGCAGTTGCAGCTGTTGTAGCAGCAGCAAAAACAATATTAGTTGTTGTAGTAATAGTGGTAGTAGCATTAGTAGTAGTAGTAGTAGTAGTTATAGTAGTAGTAGCAGTAGTTATTGTCGGAGCAGCAGCAGTAGTAGTAATGGTAGTAATAGTTGTAGTTGCAGTAGTTACAGTAGTAGTAGTAATAGTAGTAGCAGCAGCAATAGTGATAGCCATAGTAGTACTAGTAGCAGTAGAAGTAGTACTATTAGTAGTAGTAGTACTCGTAGTAATAGTAGCAGTAGTAGTAGTAGCAGCTATATCATTTGAAGTAGTATTAGTAGTAGTAGTGCTATTCGTAGTAGTAGTAGCAATAGTAATAACAGTAGTAGTTGCAGTAAAAGTACTTCTAGTAGTATAGTAGTGGGTAGTAGCTGGAGGAGGAGTAGTAGTAGTGGTAGCAGCAACAACACAAGTAGTAGTAGTAGCAGAAGTAGTACTAGCAATAACAGTGGCAGCTGCAATGGTCGAACTAGTAGTAATAGCAGAAGCAGTAGTAATAGTGCTAGTAGTAGTAGTAGTAGCAGTAGTTTCGATAGCAGTAACAACAATAGCAATAGTAGTTGTAGCTGCAGTTGCCGTAGTAGTAGCAGTAACATCCACAGTAGCAGTAGTAGTAGTTGTGGGAGGAGTAGCAGAGTAGCAGTAGTAGCTGTAATAGTTGTAGTCGTAGCAGAAGTCGTAGTAGTAGCAGCAACAGCAGTAGTAGTTGTTGTAGTAGTAGTCATATTTGTAGTAGTAGCAGTAGTAGTTGCAGTAGTAACAGTAGTAGTTGTAGCAGCCACAATAGTAGTAGTAGGAGCAGCAGTAATAGTAGTTGTAGTAGTAGTCATATTAGTAGTAGTAGCAGTAGTAGCAGTAGTAGTTGCAGTAGTAACAGTAGTAGTTGTAGAAGTCACAATAGTAGTAGCAGTAGTAGCAATAGCAGGAGTAGCAGTAGTAACAATAGTGGTAGTAATAGGAGTAGCAGTTGCAATTATAGCACTAGTAGTAGTAGAAGGCTTAGTATTAGTAGCATAAATAGTAGCAATAGTGCTAGTAGCATACGAAGTGGAAGCTGTAGTAGAAGTAGTAGTAGTCATAGTAGTAGCAGTAGCAGAAGTAATAGTAGTAGTAGCAGTAGTAGTAGTAGTAGTAGTAGTAGTAGTAGTAGTAGTAGTAGTTATTATTGTAGTAGTAGTAGTTGTTGTTGTTGTTGTTGTAGCATTAGTAGTTGTTGTTTGAGTAGTAGGAGTAGTAGTAGCAGCAAGAATAGTAGCAGTAGTAGTTGTTGTCATAGTAGTAGTAGCAGTTGTAGTATTAGAACCAGTAGTAATAGTAGTAGAAGTAGCGATAGAAGTAGTAGCAGTAGTTTTAGTTCTAGAAGTAGTAGTACTACCAATAGTAGTAGTAGTGGTAGTAGTAGTCATTGTAGTTGTTTAGTAGTAGTAGTAATAAGAGTAGAAGTTGTTGTAGAAGTAGTAGTAGTTGTAGTCGTGAGTAGTACTAGGAGTTGGAGTTGTTGTAGAAGTAGTAGATGTTGTTGTTGTAGCTGTAATAGTAGTCATAGTTGTCGTAGTAGTAGTAATATTAGTAGTATTAGTAGCAGCAGTAGTCACAATAGTAGTTAAAGTAGCCGTAGTAGTAATAGAAGTAGCAGCAGCAGTAGCAGCAGTAGGAGTAGCATAGTAGTAGATGTTGCAGTAGCAGCAGTAGTCATAGTAGCAGCAGCAGCAGTAGTTGTAGTAATAATAGTATTAGAAACAGAAGTAGAAGAAGTAGTAGTAGGAGTAGTAGAAGTAGTAGCAGTAATTATAGTAGTAGTAGAAGGAGGAGGAGTAGTAGTAGAAGGAGTAGTAGTTGTAGTAGTAGTTGTAGTAGTAGTAGTTGTTTAAATAATAGTAGTGTTGGTAATAATTGTGGTTGTAGGAGTAGTACTAATAGTAGTAGTCATAGTCGTAGCTACAGTAGTTGTAGTAATAGTAGTAGTAGTAGCAGTAGTAGTGGTACTAGTAGTAGTAGTAGTAGCAGTAATAGTAGTAGTAGTTGTTGTTGTTGTTGTAGTAGTAGTAGTAGTTTGTGGCAGCTATAGCAGTATTAGTAATTGTAGTAGCAGTAGTTGCAGTTGTACAAGTAGTTGTAGTAGTAGTTGTTGTATTAGATGTTATAGTAGTAGTAGTAGTAGCCGTTGTAGTAGTAGCAGCAGCAATAGCAGTAGCATTAGAAGTAGTAGCAGAAGAAGTCGTTGTTGTTGTCGCAACGGCAATAGTAGTAATACTCATGGCAGCAGCAGTAGTGACAGTTGTAGTTGTAGTAGTAGAAGTGGATGCAATAGTAGTAGTAGTTATAATAGTAGCAGCAATAATAGTAGCAGTCGCAGCAACTACAATTGTACTCTCACTACTAGTATAGTATTGGCAACAACAAAAGAAGTAGTAGTGTTGTTTTTGTAGTAGCAGTAGCAGGAGTAGTTGTTGTTGCAGTAGTAGTACTAAAAGTAGCGAAAGCAGCAGTAGTAGTCATCATAGTAGTAGTAGTAGCAGGAGGAGGAGGAGTAGTAGTAGTAGTTATTGTTGTTGTTGTTGTTGATGTAGTAGTTGAAGTAGTAGTAGTAGATGTTGTTGTCATTGTCATTTTAGCAGTAGTAGTTATTGTTGTAGTAGTAGTTCCCGGAGGAGTAGTAGAAGTAGTAGTCGTAGCAGTACCAATCGTAGTAGCGGTTGCAGTAGCAGTAGTAATGGCGGTAGCTGTAGTCGTTGTAGTAGTTGCAGTAGTAGCGGTAATAGTTATATTAGTAGTAGCAGCACTTGTAGCAGAAGTAGTAGTTGTAGGAGAAGTAGTAGTAGCGTTAGCAGTAGTAGTAGCAGTAGCAATGGTAGTACAAGTTGTAGTAGTAGTAGTAACAGCAGTCGTAGCAATAGTTGTTGTTGTAGTAGCAAAAGTAGTAGTGGTAGTAGTTGCAGTAGTAGTAGTATTACCAGTTGTAGCAGTAGTAGCAGCAATAGCAGCATGAGTAGAAGTGGTAGTAGTTAAAGTAGTAGTAGTTGTTCTTGTAGTGGTAGTAGCAGTAGTAGTAATAGTGGCAATTATAGTGGCAGCAATAGACGTAGTAGTTGCAGTAGCAGTTGGTGAAGTAGTAGCAGCAGTAACTAAATAATAGTAGCAATAGTAGATGTAGCAGTTGTAGTAGTAGCAGTTGTGGCCATAGTAGCATCAGTAGTACTAGTAGTATTGATAGGTGTAGTTACAGTAGTAGTAGTAGTAGTAGTAGGAGTAGCAGTAGTAGATATAGTAGTTGAAGAAGTTGTTGTTGCATTAGTGGTAGCGGTAGCAGTAGTAGTGGTAGTTGTAGTATTAGTAGCAGTATCAATAGTAGTAGTTGTGGCAGAAACAATAGCAGCAGTAGTTGTAGTTATAGGAGAAGTAGTAGTAGTTTTTATTGTCGAAAAAGTAGTAGTAGTAGTAATAGTTATGGTAGTTGTAGTTGTAGTAGTAGTAGTTGTAGTTATAGTGGTAATAGTTGGAGCGCAGCAGTAGTAATAGTAGTAGTAAAAGTAGTGCGAGTTGCATCAGGTGTAGTAGCAGCTAAAGCTGTAATACTAACAGTAGTAGTAGTGGAAGTAGTATCAATAGTACTAGTAGGAGTAGCTGTGGTAGTTGAAGCAGTAGTAGTAGTTGTTGTAGTTGTATTAGTAGTGGAAGTGGTAGCAGAATAGTTGCAGTAGTAGTAGTTATAGTACTAGAAGCAGTAGGAGAAGTAGTAGTGGTTGGGGTAGATATACTTGCCGCAGTAACTCCAGCAACAGTAGTAGTAGTAATAATGCTAGTATTAGTAGTAGTAGTAGTCGTAGTAGTAGTAGTTAAAGTAGTAGTAGCTATAGTAGTAATAGTATGATTAATAGCCGTAGTCGTGGTACGAGTAGTAGTAGTAGAACCAGTAGTAGTAGCAATAGTAGTAGCAGTATTATACCAGTAGTAGTAGTATTAGTATTAGTACCAGTAGTAGCAGTAACAGCAATAGCAGTAGTACTAGCAGTAGTTGTAATAACAGCAGCAGTAATAGCTTTAGTAGTAGTAATAGTAGTAGTTGGAGCACTAGTTGCATTTGTAGTTGCAGTAGTAGTGATTGTAGTAGTAGTAATAATCGTAGTAATAGTAATAGTAGTAGTTGTTGTTGTAGTAGTAGTAGTACTAGTAGTAACCGGTGTAGTAGTAGTTTTAACAGCAATAGCAGTAATTGTAGTGGTAACAATAGTAGTAGTTGCAATAGTAGTAATATTAGTTGTAGAAGTAGTAGAAGTAGTAGCAGCAGTAGTAGTTGTATTATTTATTATTGTTGTTGTAGTAGTAGCCGTAGTAGTAGTTATAGTAGTAGTAGTAGGAGTAGGTGTAGTAAAATTAGACGGAGTCGGAGTAGAAGCAAAAATAATAGTAATAGTAGTAGTAGTAGTATTAGTCGGAAAAGTATTAGAAGTAGTTGTTAAAGTAGTAGGACAGGAAGTAGCAGCAGTAGTAGTACTAATAGTTGTAGTACTAGTTGTTGTTGTTGTTCTTGTAGTAGTAGTAGAAGTAGTAGCAGCAGCAACAGTTGTAGTAGTGGTAGTAGTAGTAGCAGTAGTAGCACTGGTTGTTGTTGTAGCAATAGTTGTGGTAGTAGTAGTGGTGGTGGTGGTAGTAGTAGTAGTAGTAGTAGTAGTAGTAGTAGTAGTAGTGTTAGTAGTAATGTAGTAGTACCAGAGTTAGTAGTAGTACCAGAGTTAGTAGTAGTAGCAGTAATAGTAGAAGTAGCAGTAGGTGTAGTAGCAGTGTAGTAGTAGTTGCAGTAATAGTTGAAATACCAAGAATAGAAGTAGTAAAAGTAGTAGTAGTAGTCAAACTTGTAGTAGAACGAGTAGTGGTGGTAGTTGTAGTAGAAGTCGCAGTAGTCTTTGTAGTAGTAGTAGTATTAGTAGTAGTAGTAATAGTAGTAATAGTAGTAATAGTAGTAGAAGCAGCACCAGCAGCAGTTGTAGTGGTAGGTTTAGTAGCAAAATCAATAGTAGTTGTAGTAGTAGTTGTTGTTGTTGTAGTAGTAGTCGTTGTTGTTGTAGTAGTAGTAGTAGTAGTAGCAGTAGTAGTAGTAATAGTAGTAGTAATAGTTGTCCTTGTATTAGTAGGAGCAGCAGTAGTAGTAGGAGTAGCAGCAGCAGCAGTAGTAGTAATAGCAATAGTAGTAGTTGTCCTTGTATTGGTAGGAGTAGTAGTAGTAGTAGGAGGAGTAGCAGTTGAAGTAGTAGTAATAGCAATAGTAACTGGAATAGCAGCTGTAGTTGTAACTACTTCAGTAGTTATAGTAGTAATAGTAGTTGTAGTAGGAGTAGTAGAAGAAGTAGCAGTAGAAGTAGTAGAAGTTGTGAGAGTAATTGCAGTAGTAGTAGTGGTGGTAGGAGTTGGAATAGTAGAAGTAATAGTAGCAGCAACAGTTGTAGTAGCAGTAGTAGCGGTAATAATTGTCGTTTTTGCAGTAGTAGTTGTTGTAGGAGTAGTAGTAATAGGAGTAATAATAGTAGTAGTAGCAGCAGCAGTAGAAGTAGTAGTAGCAGTAGTACAAGCAGCAGCTGCAGCAACGGTAGTATTAGCGGTTGTAAATGTAGTAGTAGCAGCAACAATAGCTGTACTACTAGTAGTGGTAGTAGAAGAAGTTGTTGTTCTTGTCGCAGTATTAGTAGTTGTAACACTTGTAACACTCATAGTAGTGTTCGTTCTAGTAGTAGCAATACTAGTAGTAACAAGAGTAGTAGCAGTAGTAGTAGTTGTAGGAGCAGCAGGAGTATTTGTAGCGTTAGTAGTAGTAGTAGTCGTCGCAACTCTAGTTGTAGTAGCACTGGTAGTAGCGGCAATAGCGGGAGAAGTAGTAGTGTTGTTCGAGTAGTAGTAATCGCTATTGTACTAGTAGTAGTAGTAGTATTGGTAGCCACAGTAGCAGCAGCAGTAGCAGTAGTAGTAGTAGGTGTTGTAGTAGTAGTACTAGCAGCAGTAGTAGTAGTAGCGGTAGTAATAGTCACAGTAGTCGTAATAATAGTTGCCATAGTGGCACTTGTATCAGTAGCTATTGTTGTAATAGTCATAGTAGTAGTAGTAGCAAGAGTAGTAGTAGTAGTTATTGTTGTAGTAGTAGGAACAGTAGCAGCAGCAGTAGCAGTGGAAGAAGTGGTAGTAGTAGTAGTGGTAGCAGTAGAAGAAGTGGTACTAGTAGTAGTCGTCGCAACTCTAGTTGTAGTAGCACTAGTAGTAGCGGCAATAGAGGGAGAAGTAGTAGTGTTGTTCGAGTAGTAGTAATAGCTATTGTACTAGTAGTAGTATTGGTAGCCACAGTAGCAGCAGCAGTAGCAGTTGTAGTAGTAGGTGTTGTAGTAGTAGTAGGTGTAGTAGTAGTAGTAGCAGCAGTAGTAGTAGTAGGAGTAGTAGAAGTCACAGCAGTCGTACTAATAGTTGCCATAGTGGCACTTGTATCAGTAGCTATTGTTGTAATAGTCATAGTAGTAGTAGTAGTTATTGTTGCAGTGGTTAGAACAGTAGCAGCAGCAGTAGCAGTAGAAGAAGTGGTAGTAGTAGTAGTAGTGGTAGCAGCAATAGTAGTAGTTGTAGAAGTAGTAGTAGCAGGAGTAGGAGTAGTTGTAGTAGTAGTAAGAGGAGGAGGAGCAGTAGTAGTAATAGTAGTAGTAATAGTGGCAGTATTAGTAGTAGCAGTAGTAGCAGCAGTACTAATAGTAGTCTGAGTAGTAGCAGTAGGAGGAGTAGTAGGAGTTGGAGTAGTATTAGGCATAGCAGTAGAAGTAGTAGTACTCGCAGTAATAATAGAAGAAGCAGTAGTAGAAGTGCAGCAGCTGTAGCAATAGTAGTAGTAGTAGTGGTAATAGTACTAGTAGTAGGAGTAGTAGAAGAAGTAGTAGAAATAATTATATTAGTAGTAGTTATTGTAGGACGAGTAGTAGCAGTAGTAGTAGGAGTAGTAGCAGTAGTAGTAGGAGTAGCTGCAGTAGTAGTAATAATAGTGGTATTTCTAATAGTAGTACTTGTTCAAGTAGCAGCAGCAGAAGTAGTATGAGTAGATGTAACAGTAGTTATGGTAGAAGTAGTAGTACTTGTTGTTGTTGTAGCAGTAGTTGGAGTAGTACTAGTAGCAGTACTAGTAGTGGTAGTAGTAGGAGTTGCAATAGTAACCGAAGTAGTTGTTGCAGTAGTAGTAGATGTAGTAGTAGTAACAGTATCCGTAATAGTTATAGCGGTAGTAGTATTAGTAGTAGTAGCAGCAATAATAGCAGTAGATGTAGTATTAGTAGTAGTAGCAATAGTAGCCGTAGTAACAGTAGTAGTACTAGTAGTAGCGATAGTTGTAGCAATAGTAGTA
>RXID01011104.1:0-182500 GCA_005019695.1 Trichopus zeylanicus subsp. travancoricus
CAATTATTGTTGTTGTAGTAGTAGTATTAGTAGTAGTAGTAGTAATAGTAGCAGTAGTAGGAGTAGTAGCAGCAGCAAATGTAGTAGGGATAGCAATAGTAGCACGAGTAGTAGTATATTAGTAGTAAAGTTGTAGTAGTAGTAGCAGAAGTAGTAGTAGTAGTAGTAGCATTAATAGTAACTCTAGTAGTAGCAGTAGCAGTAGTAATAGTAGTAGAAGCAGTAGTAGCAATAGTAGTAGTAATAGCAGCAGTCGTAGTAGAAGTAGTAGTATTTGTAGTAATAGTTTTAGTAGTAGCAATACTAGTAGTAGCAAGACATGTGGTAGTAGTAGTTGCAAAAGTAGTAGTAGTAGTAACAGTAGAAGTAGTTGTTGCAGTGGTAGTAGTAGTAGTTGTTGTTGTTGTTGTTGTTATTGTTGTTGTAATAGTAGACGTAGTAGTAGTACTTGGTGTAGTAGCACTAGTAAAGTAATAGAAGTAGGAGGTGTAGTAGTAGCAGTAGGAGTTGCTGCCGCAGCAGAAGCAACAGCAGTAGTTATCATAGCTGTTGTAGTAGAAGGAATAGCATTTCTAGTAGTAGTCGCAGCAGCAATAGTAGTAGAAGTAGTAGTAGCACTAGTAGTTGTAGTAGTAGCAATACAAGTAGTAGTAGTAGTAGTAGTACTAGTGGTAGTAGTTATAATAGGAGTTGGTGTAGCTGTAGGGGTTGTAGTAGGGGTAGTGGTGGTGGTGGTAGTAGTAGTAGGAGTAGTAGTAGTAGGAGTAGAAGTAGTAGGAGTGGAAATAGAGGTAGCAATAGTAGTAGTAAGAACAATAGTAGTAGCTGTAGTAGTAGTTGTTGTAGTAGTAGTAGTAGTAGTAGTAATAATATTAATTGTAGTAAAAGTACTTGTAGCAATAGTAGTAGTAATATTAGTAGTACTAGTAGAAGTAGTTGTAGTATTAGTAGCAATAGGTGTAGTAGTAGACATATTATAGTAGAAACTATACTACTAGTAGCTGTAGTAGCAGTATTAGAATTCACAGTAGTAGTAGTAGTAGTAGTTGTAGCAGTAATAGTAATAGTAGTAGTTGTAGTCTTAGAGTAGCAGTAGCAGTAGTAGCAGTGGTAGTTGTGGAAGTAGTAGGAGGAGGAGTCAGAGTAGAAGTAGTAGTAGCAGTAGTAAAAGTCCTAGCAGTAGTAGCAGTAGGAGGAGGAGGAGGAGGAGGTGTAGTAGTAGTAGCTGAAGGAGTACTTGTAGTAGTAGCAAAGGTAGTTGTAGAAGTAGTAGTAGAAGAAGAAGTAGCAATAGTCATAATAGTAGTCGTAGTAGTAGTAGTAGTTGTTGTTGTTGTTGTTGTTGTTGTATTAGTAGTAGTAATAGTAGTAGTAGTAGTAGTAGTAGGAGTGGCGCTAGTAGTGGTACTAGTAGTAGTAGTTGTAGCAGCAGCAGCAGCAGCAGCAGAAGCAGCAGCAACAGGATTCATCTCAAAAGTTTCTAAATACCTTTCTACAAGAAATCCGTATGTTCCTAATTCTAATGTTTAATGGGATGATTATTAGCTAATCACATCCCTTGGGGACATTCAAGGAAGTACTGACTCGGGGCAAGGGTCCACTACCTCTTGTGGCATGATTAGCCTTGGGAGTGATTACGAAAATGAATTTTATTGGTCTAACAATGCCAGGTTTCAACTAAGGTAAGCAAAGTAGGTACAACTCTGAGTTGGCAAGGTGCTACCTCTGAGACATGCTCCAATACCTAGGGAGTAGAATATCTCGAAGCATAAGGAAAAGGATATTCAGATAAGTGAGGGCATTGAGTTCTCACAAGCTGAACTTGCACCCAAAAAGGTGGAATACAACATAGCAATCCACCTTAAGAAGATCCCTACTATGCTGAGTGTGTTAGATGCCACGATGATGTCACAAGAACTCAGGGACACACTAGTGTACAATCTTCCAGAATCTGGCCAACTACCAAGCATACTTCAAGATGATAGAGTTCTTGTATGTACACTAAACACTTGCCAACACCTTCACAAATGATGACCTGCTACATAGAAAAACAAAACATAATAGATCAATGTATGTTATAGGGAATAGTAATGGGATAAAGATCAATCACATCTTGATTGATCCAGGTTCCACAATCAATTTGATGACTCACTGAACTCTAAGAGCTCTAACTTTGGATATGTGTCACTTATTATCCCAGATTATAACCATACAAGGGTTTAATCAAAATACCCAAAGAGCTTTGAGAGCCATAACTATCCCTCTGAAAGTTGGTGAATTGATGATAGATGCCAAGTTTTATGTGATCAATATTGATGCATCATATAAAGCATTACTAGGGAGGCTATGGTTGCATGAAAATAAAGTAGTGCTATCGACCCTACATCAATGCTTCAAATACTTGGAGGATGGTGAAGATCACCAAATTGATGGTGATGTACACTCTTTTGATGTTTATGAGGCACATTATGATGATGGAAAATACTATCAGAGGTCGGACGCTGATAGGGGGGTAGCTTCGATCAGTCAAGTAAAGCAAAAGATTACCTGGTTGATCTTTGCTCCTCCTCACCTAGGAAGCAATTCTTACTCAGCCTCTTCAGATTAAGAAATCCCACAATTCTACCTGGGTGTTTATAATTCTAATGAAAATGATAATAGAGAATAAATACAAAATACTCTCTTTATTACTAAAGTTTCAAAAGTCTTGCTTAAGTTATTAGATGAGCTGAGCAACAACGACGTGGGAAGGAGAAAAGAAAATCTTATTTCACAAGGCAATCCCTTGTGCTCTAAGCATACATAAAATCCTATAGACTGAAGATCTAGTGGATGATGGTGACTATTATCTTGTAGGCTTGCCTAATTATTTCTCAAAATAACTTCATTAGATAATCAACAAATCTTGCTATGGACATCCACAAACAAAGAAAAAGAGTTATTTCTTTAGGAATATATAGGATCCACCCCAAGGATATGCCTACATCCCTATAAGAGGAAACAAGAATACCAAAGGACTAGGCTATATTACTCCAAATGCCCATATGGGTCTTTTGATCACCATTGGATCTCTCTCCAATAATCAAGATGACCAAATAATATTAATACCTCTTGACATGTGTGCTGAGGTGGCTGTGAATTTTCAAACATCACAAGAAGGTGACATCCTCAGTGTAATTTCATTAGAGCCAAAAGAAAGGGACCATGATGCAACTAAAATGCTTTGAAATGAACCTTCAATAGATCTCACTCAACATAATGAGTCACTTGGTGAAGATATAATCATAAAATCAAAAGAAACTCCACCAAAACTTGAAGATGGAGGGAAAGCCACAGTCAATGAATTGACAGATATCAACCTAGGCTCAAAGGAGGGCCCCAAGCTGACTTTCATCAGAACTCATCTTTCAGAAAAAAGCCAAACCTAGCTCAAAATAGTACTCTAAGAGTATATTGACTACTTCACATGGAGCTACATGGAGATGTCTAGACCATATCCTAAAGTTATAGTCCACAAACTAGCCATCAACCCCTAGCTTTCACCGACCAAACAAGCACCTAGGAAGATGAAACTCGAGCTAGAACATAAGGTGATATAATAAATGAAAAAATTGATCAAAGCAGACTTTGTTAGAAAGGAAAAATATCTATATTGGGTGGCAAGCACTGTGCTAGTCAAGAAAAAGAATGGCCAAATATGCATTTGTGTGAACTACAAGGACTTGAATAAAACATATCCAAAAGATGATTTTCCATTATTCATAGTGGAAATCATGATAGATAACATGGCTGGCTTTGAAATATTCTTCTTTATGAATGGTTTCTCAAGATATAGCCAAATAAAGCTGCATCCTGATAATGAGAAACATACGGCCTTTAGGACATCAGTTGGCATTTAGTACTACAACGTGATGCCTATTGGGCTCAAGAATGATGGCTCTACTTATCAGAGGGCCATGACTCAAATCTTTGATGACCTTATACCCTAGAGAGTGGAATGTTATATGGATGACTTTGTGGTCAAAACTAAGTCCAAAGATAGGCATATCCAAGACTTAAGGGTGCTATTCAACCACCCTAGGAAATATAACTTAAACATGCATCTTATAAGGTATGCTTTCGAGGTATGATCAAAAAATTTTCTTAGCTTTGTTGTCAAATATTGAGGGATTAAAATTGATCCAGCTAAGATCAAAGCTATCTTGGATATGCCACAACCTAGCAATTTAAAATAATTGAGGTCATTCCAAGGTTGACTCACAAACATAAGAAGATTCATTTCAAACTTTTGTGGAAAATGCAATCCTCTTTCCAAGTTGATGAAGAAGGATGCTCCATTTATTTGGAATCAAGATTGCCAACAAGCCTTCAAAGTGATCAAATACTTTTAGTCAATAAACCCCTTATCCTCTACATGGTAGAAATGAAAGGATTGTTAGGGGCATTGCTTGCCCAAAATAATAAAGAGGGTAAAGAAAATGTACTCTACTATCTGAGTAGAATGTTAATGAGGGTAGAAAATAACTACTCCCCCATCAAAAAGCATTGTCTGATGCTCATATTCATGGTTAAAATGCTAAGATATTATTTGCTTTTACATCAAGTCATTTTAATATCAATTATTGATCCCATAAAGTACCTGATAACTAGGCTTGTACTTACTGGGAGGCTAGCAAAATGGGCTTTAATCCTTATGAGATATGATATCAAGTTCACAAATCAAAAATAGGTTAAGGGGCAAGCCATCACCAATTTTCTTGTAGCTCATCTGATTCTCCTCTGAGTTGCAACCTCGCTGATGAAAAAATCTTTTTGGTCGAAGAAGAAGAACCTTACTAGAAGCTATACTTTGATGGAGCATCATCCATCAAGCCATGGATAAGATGAAAGCTTATGCAAATCAAAGCAGGCATTTTGACTTGCTTATATCACTCCAAATGAGGGTATTTTATAATACTCTTGTTTTCTCTCAAAATTGTGCACAAATAATGAAGCTTGATATGAGGCCCTAATTGTAGAGCTAGAAATGGCCCTCAATATTTAAATATCATGTCTACAAATTTTTGGTGATTCACAACTAGCTATTAGACAAGTTCAAGATAAATTAAAGTCCACAAATTTGAGCTCCTGAAATACCATGAAAAGGCTCAAGAGCTTATAAGGCAAATTTCTCAAGTTCAAATAACTAAGGTTTCCTACTCCATCAATGCCAAGGCTGATTTCTTAACCAAACTAGCCAAGGCACTAGTTGATCCTGATCAAGGAAAAATTCTAATCATAGTCTGTAGTAGACAAGTGATGAACTCAATCTTTAGCATCAAGCACGAGAGGACTAAATCTAAATCAATAGAAGAGATCATAGATTGGAGAAAACCATTTGCCAACTATCACAAAAGTGGAGAATGCCTAGAAGATAAATTTTCCTAGATGTAACATAGAAAGAGAGTCGCATACTTTCTGCTTATCAATGCACTCTATATAGATGGTCCTTCAATCAACTACTTCTGCACTATCTCTCAAACAAAGAGGCCAAATATATATGGGCTACTATTAGCCCACGATGGTGGAAGATTGCATTGAATATGCAAGAAAATGTCAACTATGCCAAATTCATGGTGACTTCATCCATCAACACCCAAATCCTCTAATTCAACAATGTCCTCATAATCATTCGAGGTATGGGGAATGGACATCATTGGCCCAATCGAACCATCTTCTTCTAGTGGCCATCACTTCATACCAGCAGCAACCGATTATTTTTTTGGTGAGCTGAAGCAATTCTATTGAAAGAGGTAAAAGCAAATGTTCTTGTTAGGTTCTTTCAAGAAAATATTTATACCAATTTGGTATTCCTCAAAGGATTATTTCTGATAATAGACCATCCTTCAAAAGCTTCAAGGTAGGATAAAACCACAAAATAGATTGGAGAGAGTCATCCATCTACAATGCAAGAGCCAATGGGTTTGTTGAGGCATTCAACAAGACCCTCTCCAAGTTCTTGAAGAAATCTATTGCTAGAAATAAGAAAAATTTGCACCAAAAGCTAGCTGAGGCACTATGGGCATATCACACCATATATCAAACCCTTATGAGCTAGACTCTTTAGACAAGACAAGGCTAGTGGCACAACAGAAGCTGAAAATATATCAAGCATAAATGGCTATGGACTATAACAAGATGGCTCAGCTTAGATCATTCCAGAAGGCAGAAATGGTCTTAATTCTGAGAATACCCATAATCCCAAATCAAAGCAAGAAAGACAAGTTTGAGCCTAATTAGTAAGGCCCTTATATCATCTAAAGGATATTTGAAAGGGAATCCTACCAACTAGTCGATGACAAAGGGAAAAGGCCTATGCCACCAATCAACGGTCGATTTGTCAAAAGGTTTTATGCTTATGTTTTGACAGAAACAACAACAACAACCAAAGTGTCTATGTTTTATCTATGATTGAACATCTGACTTCCTCAAAAATGAACTCTTGGTTAAACATGCACCCTATGTTTCTCGAGGTAAAATATAGACACAACACTTCATCCATGTTGCATGTCTACTGAGTTAACATTTACAAGGTATACTAAGTCCACTTTCACATGGCAAATCAAGTCCTTTTTCATATAGCAAACCAAATCTACTTTCACATGGCAATTCAAGTCCACTTTCACATGGCAAACCAAGTCTAATTTGATGTGGTAATCCAACTCTACTTTTATGTGGCAAATTCAGTGTTCTCTTAGGTGGGAAATCTAAATCCACTTCCACATTATAGCCTAACTCCATCATCACATGGGAAGCCAAGTCCACTCTCGTTTGGCAATTTAAACCCATATAGACAACTACCAAAATTGTTCGCACCCTCTCCTCTTGTTAGAACTTGAGAAGAGGTTGTGAAGGGGGGCAATTTGTTTCAGGTGAACTTGCCACAAACAAATTTAAATGAAACATCATTAAAATTGAGACTTATACGCCACTAAATTTCAGCCCAAGTATGGGTCTCAGCCAGGTTTAAATCATGTTCAAGTTTGGCCAAAAATTGAGCTCAATTTGGACATAGATCATTGGGAAATTCAAGCTCAAGCTAGGTCTAATCCAAATTGACTAATTGGGACGGATTTTTGAACCAAAATTAGGTCCAAAATTCATCTAGAACTTGGGCTAAAATGACAAAATATAACAATTTTTCAAATAGACCTCTGGATTGAATAAATTCTCATAAATGGTTCTTCGGCCAAATTTTTCTTATAAATAGGCCACTGAAATAAAAATTTTATAGAAATGTCCAAAATAATGTTTAAATTACAAATTAGTACCACAAAATTTGGGGTTTATGAGTAAACCCATCCAAAAATCTTTATTTGTGAACTAATCCCTCTAAAATTCTTTATTTGCCAATAAATTTGTCCAAAATTCTTTATTTACAAATAAGCCCCTGAATTGTTTGTATTTTGTAAATAAGTCCCTGAAGAATTTTATTTGCAAATAAGTCCAACTTTTATTAAAAAATGATACTGAAAGTTTCAAAACTTTATAAATAAGTCCATTTTATAAAAAAGTCCTTTGAATTTTATAAAATTATAATTTAGTCTAATTTTTTAGAAAAATTTGCAAATACCCAATCTATAACTTTAACATTCGAGGTGAGTACAACTTTCAAGATAACAACATCTACAACAAATAGATTTTTGCATATCTATTCTCAAGATCATCCAAACTTTGGATAAACCCTATCCATATCTGTTTACATCCACTTCCATCATTCAAAATTTTTTTAAAAAAAGATTTTCTTCTAGCCTAACTCTATCTCTTAGAGTCCTATAAAAACCCTTAGAACCTGCAACTCAGGGAATAGAAAGAGATCAAAGAAAAATGGGAGATCATAATAGAATGGGAGAATATTGGAAGGCCATCATCGAAAAAGAGTCGAAAGACTAAAGCGGTGAAGCTTCATTCTCCTTTCCCATAGGACCACCTTGTTGTTATTGCCCTGCTGGCCCAACTTTGCTAGTGACATAGCTCTACCATCTCTAACTCTAGCAGTTTTCCCTAACTCATGCCCCAGCCTGTGGTCTATGGCCTAGCTCCACCCACATCCCAGCTCGAGGGCAATGATGAATGGACCACTTCCCCATAACCCATGCTCCGTTTCCTCTTGCTTCACCCTATGCACCATCATCACCTGCACTACCCCCACATCTCATCACTGCCTACTCCACCCTATGCACTATTGGCCACTCATGGATGATGCTTCATTGAGCTGCTCATCATCCTAGCCCTACCCTTTGTCTCATCACTACAAGAATGGCGAGATTTGGTCAGGAGATAGCTGGATCCCATGCCATTAGCCGCTCACTGATGAGGCCTCCTTTAGCCACTCGTTGTCCTAGCCCTACCCTCTATCTCATCATCAGAAGAATTGTAGGATTCAGCTTGGAGATAGCAAGATCCCACCAGGAAGGAAGGTCGTGCCATCAGTCATGAGGATCAGGAGGAAAGAAAGAAAGGATAAGGGAAGGGTATTGTAAGCTTGAAAATGAAGTAAAAAGGGAATAGAAAAATATAAAAAAAGTTGTCTTTGCAAGAAAAATCAAGCCAAAATAGAGGAGAAAGGGGGTTTTGGGCTTGAGGGAGAAGTAAAAGGAGAAAAAAAACATATAAAAAGGTTTTTATCGACAAAAGAAAGAAAAAAAAAGAAATTTGGCAGAATAACAAAAGAAAGAGTTTTCAACATGACAACCATCCATAGTCCACAATAATAAAGATGGTGAACCCATGACCTTGCTGGGGCCACCCATGGCCCCTCAAAGATTGTAAACTCTCAATACTGTCCGCAGCCACCCACAGCCTCTCGAAGATAGCGGATCCCCATCATCACAAGCTAGCTTTTGGACTCGCATCCAAGCTAGCCTTCAGGCTCGTATTCAAGCTAGCCTTTGGGTTTACACTTAGCCAACCTTTTGGCTCACACTCAGCCAACGTTCGGGCTCCCACTTAGCCAATCTTCTAACTCTCCTATAAGCCAACCTTTGGGTTCACACTTGATCAGCCTTTCAGCTCACACTTAGCCAGCCTTAGGGCTCACACTTGCCCATCCTTTAGGCTTGCATCCAAGCTAGCATTCAAGCTCACACCTTGATAGTGTGCTTTAAATTAAAAAAAATTTTGATTTATGCTTGAAGGTAGCTCCTTGGGGTTTCTTCTATCCCAGATGGTCAACTTTAATCCCATAATGTTCACCGATAAGGAAGATCTCATCCTAACTATTACAAGCAAAGGGAGAGCTTTTGAAATTTTCAGCCAACTTGGAAAGCCCACTCCTTATGAAGATGGTTATTACCATTCCCACCTCAAACACTTTTGCCCCATTAAGTGGCCTAGAGAAGTGTAAAAGCAAGTTAAAGGAGCATAGTCCTACCTCAAGACTATAGCTAAGAGGAGAATAATTAAGCCAAACAACAAGAGTCACTATAAGGCTACAACCCAACATGAGACTCCAATAAAAGAGACCATTCATATTGTCAAAGTTATTTCTCATTATGCCTCAGTGAGGGACCATAAGTCCACACCTCAATAGGCCAAATAGTAAAATAAGGTTGTATGAACAAGACTTACCAATAAAGAGGTTTAGGATGAAAGTGCCCTTGTGTGTCAATTCTTGCTACCACACCAGAGAGAAGGTGTAACTACTTGTTCCATGTGCAAACTCCTGAATGAGGTAACCTAACTAATGGTAGAAGCTAACCTTAATCTAGGACACACCAAACCAAGACCTGATCCTTGAGATATGGACCATCATATCCTAACATAAGCCTTTATCCTAATCAAAAGATTTATTGAGAAAATGGCCATTGAAGCTTTGTGAGAGTGATTGAGACAATAAGGGAAAGAGAAAGATGAAGCTTAGAAGAAAGTTATGAAATTAATGGAGATGATGATATAAATAAGACAAAAGCTTAACAAGTTGAACTGATCTCACACAATCATCACTTGAAGCTATAAAGGTGGTAGAAGACACACACCCTTGTAGGTGAAAAATCCCTGAAAATGTAGTTCCTTTGAAGAACCTCCTCCACCAGTAAGGGATACCCAATCCCCGATCTCAGGAATTCCTACCAATGTGGAGCTGCTAGCAATATCCTACAGCAAGTATAATAAATGGTAGCTGAATAACTGAGACAAGAAAGTGACATAGGTATGATGAATCATACAGATAAACCATACCCAAATTATCATGGCCAAGTACCATATCCTAAAAGCTATATAGTGTCTACGTTCAAATAATTTAATAGTATTGGTAATCCAAAATAACACATACCTTATTTGGTGGCTCTTATGGGGACTCAAGTAATAACCCAACATTGTTATTTTGCCAATTTTCAACAAGTTAAACTGGGGCATCATTCAAGTGGTGTCCTAGTTTCAATTATAGTCCATACAAACTTGGTCACAAATGAAAGGAGTTCTCAAAATTAGTTTTGGTAGAATCAACAACAAGGTGGCCATTCTAGACCTCATTTCAACACTAAAGTGTGACAAGGAATTTGTCCTGGATTACAACATACGGTGGAGAAACCTTAGTATCAAGTGTCAACAATCCATAAGCTAATATGAAGTTGTAAATCTAGCTTGTAGTAAAATAAGGAAGAACTCGATAGCACCATACCTGAGTGTTTCTTCTATCCACTCTTTCCAAGACCTTGTTATACAAGTCAAGAAGTTAGAGAGGATTGACCCACCAGGCTTAGCTTCTTCACAAAATTTGAAACTAGTAAAAGTCTTTGACCACACCTTAAAGCTAAGCCAACTCAAAGCCGTTAGTGATGCTTGGCTAAGCCAACCCTAAAAGTCATTGGCGACACCTCAAAAGTCAAATAAACTCAACTAACAATATGCTCAAAGTCGTCGACCACATTTCAAAGCAAAGCAAACTACAAAGCTATTAGTAATGCTTAACTAAGCCAACCCCAAAAGCTGTTAGCGATGTTTCAAACTTAATTAACAACACATCAATAAGGCCATCAAATTTCAAATCAAATTGAACTATGGTAGTCATGAACTTGCTTAATCAGTTAGCTAGATGCCTTGTTCAAATAAAGTCAACAAATAACACAGTTAAAGCCATCAGCCACACTTCATACCTATGCCAACTCAAAAGCTGTCGTGACACTTGGCTAAGACAACCCCAAAAGCTATTTGTGATATATCAAACTTAATCGACAACACACCAATGAGGCAGTCGATTGTCAAGTTAAAAATTAAAATAAAATTGATAGTACTCTTAAAGTCATTGGCCACACTCCAAATCTATGCTAACTCAAAAACCATTGGTGACTCTTAGCTAAGTGAACCTCGAAAGCTATTGGTGGCACTTCAATCTTAATTGACAACATGCTAATAAGTCCATCCATTATCAAATTAAAAATCAAGCAAAGTCAATTGATGACATGCTTGAAGTTGTTATCCACATTTTAGAGCAAAACTAACCCAAAAGCTATTAGTGACACTTACCTAAACCAATCCTGAAAGCCATTAGTGATTCTTCAAACTAAATCAACAACATTCCAAGAGCCCATCAATTATCAAATTAGAAATTATTAGCACAAGTTAGTACCACTAATCATTTTTTTTCTCAAGCCAAGAATCAAAAGAAGTCAATGAACAATTAAAAACAAAGCTATCAATAAAACTTTAGATCTTAATAGGGTTAACTAACATATGCCAAGTTATCAACATTTGCCAGGGATCCAACCAAGCATCATCTTGAGTCAAGTTCCACTCAGCCAAGGGCATGGGAGTAGGGCAGTAATGCATATCAAGCCTATTCTCACTTCCTTTCTCATTCCACTCACTTTTATGATTACAAATTTAAATTCTTTAAAAGTTTCAATGAGAATATTCCCTTTCTTAAGCCTTGTATCCCTTTTTTTTAAATCAATCAAATTATGCTTTTTTTTCTTTGTGTCTCTATTTTCATTAGCTAGGCTTCTGACTTTAGGAGGTTTTCGATAATTGTTGGGGAGCTAAAAAAGGAGTTTACACCTGTTGAAAAGTCATAATCTTATAATACCATATCATACTCAAACCACCTTATATTTTTCTTTGTTATTTTAAGATTGCCTCTGGGGTCTTCGCTACCCTAGGTAGTAGATTCGAATTCCACAGTAGTATAGCAGTAGTAGTCCTAGTTGTATACTATAATAGCAATTGTATTAGTAGTAATAAATAGTAGTAGTAATATATTAGTATAGCAATCCTAATAATGTAGTAGTAATTATAGTATAGTAATAGTACTTAGTAATAATCAAAATGTAGTAGTAATAGTAGTATAGTAATAGTACTATAGTATAATAGTAGTAATAATAGTACTAGTAGTAGTAGTAGCAATAATAGTAATAATAAAAATAGTAGTAGTAGTAGTAATAACAATAGTAGCAACAGCAGTAGTAGTGTAGTAATAATAGTAGAAGTAGCACTACCATAGCAATAATAGTAGTGCTATTATTAGTAGTAATACAATAATAGTAATACTATACTACTACTATTGCTACAACAAAAATTATGACTACATTAGTACAACTTTATGGCTACTAATACTACTATACTACAACTAGTAATATTATACTAATATAATATTATTGCTACTAATACACTACTACTATATTTTATTATATTACTACTATTACTAATAGTACTACTATTATGTTATACTAATACTACACTATTGCTATTTGTACTAGTACTACTATTATAGTACAAATATACTCCTACCATACTACTAATACTAGTACTACTGTACTACTATTACGACAATTATAACCATTATACTACTAGTAATATTTTCACTATACTACTACTACTACATTTACTATTGTTATTATAGTACAACTATACTACTACTATATTGCGACAATTATACTACTACTAGTGATACTATTATTATAATATACAACTACTATACTCTACTATACTATTACTGTTACTACAACTATGATATCATACTATTACTCTCATACTACTACCATATTACTATTATAATATTATACTACTGCTAGTACTACTATTAATATATTACAAAACTAATACTACTACGATACTACTACTATGCTATTATTATTGTTATACTAGTACAAGACTACTACTACTATACTATTACTATACTACTATACTACTGGTACGCTACTACAATTACTTTTACTACTATATTATTTATATACTAGTATAACTTCTAGACTACTACTATTATTAGTACTATAAAATTACTATGCTACTACTACTAGTACTATTATACTCCAACTAATATTACTACTATACTACTACAAGCACTTCTATTACTTCTATTACTACTATACCACTACTATACTACCACTGCTATTGCTAAATTATAGTAGGAGTATAGCAGCAATAGTAGTAATATAGATGTAGTACAGTAGTAGTATAGTAGTAGTATAGTAGTATAGTAAAGTAGTATATTATTATTAACGAATCCCATTTCAACACTAGTTCTGATCTAGAAGGCTCCTCGAGATCAAATCATCTTGGCCATCCTGTCGCTAATCTACAAGAGTAAGAAGAACCATGAGGAGACCATCGAGAGGTTCGTTAATGATGACCACTCCAATGGTCAAGTCAGAAGTGTTCTCATTAATTTATGTTCACAAAAAGAGAGAAATAGAGAATTTGAGAGAGTAAGTCTCCCTTCCTTCATGGCTACTCCATGTTTTATTGGTCGGGTAGGTCTTTGATAACATTTGGAATTTTGCGATCTTAGTTCTAATTATGTGAGACTCTCCTTATTTGACTGCCTTTACTCCTAGATTTATTGCTAATAATTTTCCTAGGATCCTTGTCCCTTGGGTTTTGGTGAATACTAGATCATATCTATATATGGGATGAGCTTGTTAAGTATTCTAGTTGGCCTTGAGATGTGTGTTTGCGAGATCGACTACAATGATACCACTGAGGTGACTTGACCTAGAAAACATCACCTTGGATAATGGCTTCATGGCCAATAGCTCAATCATCTCAGTTTGTAATTGATCCCATAGGATGGGTCCCTACTTGCTTTTAGTTATGCTATTTCTCAACTAAGTATATCATCAGTACCCCTAACTCTAGTCATGGAACTTAGGTGGCCCGGTGGATTGAGTTACTTTCACTTTCATTGGCTTAGATGTGTTTCTTTGAGTGCACCATTTTCAATTCTTGAGGTTCAAGTTCATCACTTTTATTAAATCATGAGGGACGATGGCCATCATGACCCCTTCTAAGGTGAGTTGCCTATTTGTAGTATTGTGTCGGCCAATGAACATGACTTCTTTAGAAGCTGAGACACCATCCTATCGAATCATATGAAATTATTGGGGTTCATTTTGTTCCAATGCAATGGTCTAGAGGCATCCCTTTAAATATCGAGACAGCCTTTGATGTGGACATATGTCCTTTCATGATGGATGCAGTGATCTCTATCTCCTACCTTTCAGGCTTCCCTTTCCATGCGACAATAATCTGGTGATTTGCGTAAGGATGTTTAAGGAATTCTTTGTCCCAGTTCACCCATTTTTGGCAATCATTATCTTGTGTCCTTTGTAATTCTTGCTTTATTTCCTTATTTATTTGTTAAGCTTTTCTAAAATGACATCTTCTTCTGCTCCTTCCTCCCCTAGAAGGGGGTCATCTTTCAGTAAGGGACCTACCACTCCATCGGTCCTAGTAGCATAGCTTCATCCTCCAAGGCAACATCCTCCCTGATTTTCAATGTCGGTGGATTGAGCTCCATGCTCTCCATTGCTACTATAACCTCTAAGGCATAAGTTCCTCTGGCTATCTTATCCTCTTTCATATGGGTTAGTTCCAAGCCATCCACTATTCCCTCACCAGTGGCTTCATGTCATATTCGACTTTCCATATAGGATTGAGTTGGACTTGTGGTGGTTTGAGGAGGAGAGCAAGAAATTGAGAGTGGAGTTTGGATTTGAGTTTAGTACCTATTAGGAGATGCTCAAAAGTGGCTTTAGGTACCCTATAGATAGCTTTGCCAAGGATATTATGGGAGATGGGACCTCTCCCTTGATCAAATTATGCCTAATACCATAAAAGTTTTCATTATTTTTTGAACCCTAGCTGATCCAAAGTTTTCATCATGATTGTTGAAATATTCAGGGATGCCTTCAAGGGCTATTGGGGGTTTAGAAATAGGGGAATGATGACAATTTTATCCCAAGAAATGGTATAGATTATTTTTCTCAAAACCCTAGCTCCATCCACTCTTGGAAAGACCATCCCCTTAGGATTTTTACTAGGGTAGACAAAGTTCTTTCTTGTGGGTGGGGCAACCCTTCCACTGATTAAGTTAACCTAGAGATCTTCCCTGAGGTTCACTAGATTTTAATTTCTTGGGTAGATAAGGTTGAGGATGTTAGATTTGCTCCCACATGGTTTCATAAGGCTTTTCTATTGGAGCATGGCTTGTCCATGACTTGGAAAATTAGTATGGACCTTAGACTTTTATGTTTTTGATTCTTCGGCTATTTTATTCTTGATTTAATGGTTGGTTAAATTTTATATATGGTTGAACTAGATCTCATTCATGAATGAGGTTTTGAGGTAATAGGCAGGCACTCCATTGGTGTCAATGTCCTATCATCTCAAAAGAGGTCTTCCAAAGTAGAAGGCAATGCTCCCCCTCAAGATTCTATCCAAGGCCTAGGGAAGAAAAAGTGAGAGGAGGAAGTCAGTCTATGGGCAAAGAGTAGACAAGGAATGGGTAGGCAATACTCACCCTTCTAAGTCCCTCTCTTGAGTTGAATCTATAGAAGTGGCCACTTTGACACTAAACTCTTCTATCATGAAGTTTGCTGACTATGAGAATAAGGCAGTTATGACTTTTGAACTACACCTCCTCCTCCCCCTACCAAAGTGTGGATGAGGTCCACCCATAATCATCTAATCTCCTTAGGTAAGGAGATGGACACCGGGGAGTATTTTTTCAATGAGTTTGGGGATAGTGAAAACCTCCACATTGAATGGTTCCTTATAGATCAGGTCTTCATTTTGGGGGCCCAGGATTGTGCCAATGTCCTCTTCGATCAATGCTGCTCCTATTTTAATTTTAACTAAAATATAGCTCAGTTCTAGACACTATAATTTTTTCATTATATAGATTGACACTTTTTGAAGCATAGAAGCAAATGACTTTTGTGAAGAATAAGACCACTAAAGTTGAGGAGCATGTAAACTTCCTCTATTCTCAAGCAGGAGAGAAATATCATCTAGATGAAGCAGGATTCAACCTTAACAAGGTTGAAGGAACTGGAAGCTTGGCAAAAGACTAAGGTAGACTAGGCAAAAGATGAGGTGATGACCATGTTCCGTCATAGCTCAAAGGACTTAAAGTCCTTGAAACTATGCAAGATGCAGGCTATTCATGAGTTCAAGGCCAGTGATGAGTATCTGCGAGAGTGTGGCCTTCTCTCTACCTATTGCTTCTTTGAGGGCTACCTTTGCCATAGGGATACAGTAAAGAAGACTCATCATAATACTGACTTTGAGCTTAATGACCTCTAAGTGGAACATTACAACAACTTGAAGATTCACCATGTCAAGTGGGAGTATGAGGAGATCCTCTAGAGAGAGAAATAAGCTAAGGGACCAACTAAGCCTAAAGCGCTTGTTGCCACAAAGGAGTTCGCTGAACCCCCAACATCCTTCAAATAACCCCATATTATTCTCCTTCATCTATTTTGTAAAATGCTTTAGTAAATGAGTTTCCCCTTGAATATGATATTCTTTTGATGAATAAAGGAGATTTTCTTTTACTTGCACCTTTTCCCATTGCATCTCTAGCTTGCATTCCTCTTGCATGCATCTTGGCCCAAGCTCACTCAGCTGTTAGTTATTATTCATTATGCTTGCAAATCAACATATAGTTTCACCATTAGCCATGTTGAAGATTGCCATAAAGTGACAAGTTATAGCTTGCCTTTGCAATGGTTGGCTTTGGATCTCGTCAAGTAGTGAGAATTTCAGATGGTTTGCATGCACAATCAAATGTAGTAGTGTAGCAATAGTAGCAGTATCATATAAATATAGTAGTAGTAGTAATAGTAGTAGTATAGTAATATTAGTATAATATAGTAATAGTAATTATTATAATATTTGTAGTAATAGTAGTATAGCTGTGACAGCAATAAAATAGTATTATATAGTTGTATACAAGCATAGTAATAGTATACTAGTAGCATAGTAGTTATTTTGTAGTATAGTATTGTTAGTGGTAGTCCAGAGTAAAAGTAGTAAAATAGTAGTATTATAGTACAATAGTAGTGGTACTAATAGTAGTATAGTAGTATAGTAGTAATAGTAGTAATAGTAGTGTAGTGATAATACAAGTAGTAATAGTGGTGCTAATAGTTGGATAGTAGTAGAATAGTAGTAGTATTCTAATAGTATAAAAGTAGTAGTATACCAGTAGCAATATTAGTATAGCGGTATAGTAGCCCTAATATATAAGTGGTATGCTCGCAGTTGTATAATAGCAATATAGTATCAATAGCAGTAGTGTAGTAGTAGCATAATAGTAGCAAAAGTAGTAGTATAGTAATCGTGTAATATTAGTATAGTATAGTAGTAGTATAGTAATAATATAACATACTAATAATATTAATCATAGCAATAGTATAATAGCAACATTAGTTGCAGTAATATAGTATAGTAGTAATATAATAGTAATAGCAGTATATTATAGTTGTAATAGTAGCATATTATTAGTATAGTGGCGAAAGTATAGTAGTAATATAGAAGTATAGTATAGTACTATAGTAGTATTAGTAGTATACAATAGCAGTGTAGCAGTACTCTATTATAGTAGTAGTACTAGTAACTAAGGTAGTACTATATTGATAGTAGTAATAGTATAATAGTATGTTGGTAGTGGTAGTAGTGATAGTATCATTATAGTAGTAATATAATAATAATATGGTAGTAGTATCAATATAGTATTATTATAGTAGCAGTAGAAGTATATTTGTAGTCGTATTAATAGTACTAATAGTAGTAGTAGTAATATTATAGCAATTCTAGTATCATGTTGTTATTGTTATTATTGTTATAGTTGAAGTTGTAGTATAGTAATAGCAGTATAATGCTATAGTAGCTGTAAATTGCAGTTGTAGTAATAATATTGTAGCATTATAGCAATATAGTAGTAGCTTAATATTACTGTTGTACAAGTATTAGTAGTAGTAGTATAGTAGTAGTAGTATATTATTATAGTAGTAATATTAGTAAAAGCAGTAGTAATAGAGTTATAGAAGTACTAATATAGTAATAATAATAACAATACTATTATAACAAAAATTATAGTATAGTTATTGCATAATAGTCTACTCATAATAAAGCAAAAGTATAGTAGTAGAAGTAATAGCAGTACTTATACTTGTAGAGTCGTACCATATTAGTTGTGTTATAGTAGTAATATAGCAAATGTAGTTATTGTAGTAGTAATATAGAAGTAAAAATCGTATAGCAATATAGTAGTACTGTTATAGTAGTAATCGTTTAGTATAATAGCACTGCTAGTAGTAATAATATAATTCTGGTAGCATTAATGAAATAGCAGTAATAGTATAATTTTTGAAGTACAGTTGCAATACAGTAATATAGTAGTAGTATTAACAGTGCTAGTGATACTATAGTTGTAGTAGTAATATTAGTACTATAGTAGCATAAGTTATATAGTAGCAGTACTTATATATTAGTAATATAGTAGCAATTGTTATAATAGTAATTATGGTAATATACTAATAGTAGTAGTATAATAGTAATATAATAGTAGAAGTAGTGTGTCGGTAGTAGTATAGTAGTATAGTTGTGCTAGTAGTATATCTCAAGCATTGGTTTGGTAGTTGTACTAATCACTTCTATATGAGAGGTCGGTGGTTCGAACCTTACTTAAAACATGGCTTTAGTGCTAATCATAATTGCTCAAAAAAAATTATATCAAAAGTATAGTTGTAGTATAAGAGTAGTATTAGTAGCATAATAGTAGTGTAGTAGTAAAAGTACACTATTAATACTAGTATACTAGTACACTATAGTAGCAGGAAGGAAATAATGGAAGTACTATAGTAGTAGTATAGTAATAGTGATGGTATAGTATAGTACTATAGTATAGTGGTATAATAGTACTATAATTATATAGTATTTTACTATAGCAGTATATAGTATAGTAGTATTAATAATAGCTATATTGTACCAATAGTAGTTGTAGTTGTAGTACAGTATAATAGTAGTATAGTAGAAATAATATTAATATAGTAGTTATATAGTTGTAGTAGTATTGTATCAATAGTAGTCGAAGAAGTGGTATAGTATACTAGTAGCATAGAAGTCGCATTAGTATAATTATTATATAATAATAACAGTCGTATAAAAGTATTGTATAATAGTATAATATACTAATATTGTAGCAGTATGATATGATATTATACCAGTAGTCTAGCATAGTATTTGTACTAGTAGTAGAAGTAATAGTATAATAGTTGTAGCAGTAGCGGTAGTATTATAGTAGTATCATACTCATCTAGTAACAGGAGTTGTAGTAGTAGTATAGTAGTAGTAAATTGTATAGCAGTCATACAGCAATAGTATTATAGTAGTAATAAGAGTAATAGTAGTAGTATAATAGTAGTAATAGTAGTAGTAGTGCTAATAATTGTTATTGTGTAATAGTGGTCATTTTGGACTAAAAGTCAATATACAAGCCTACCTAAAAGTCTATTCAGATGAAAGGCCAGCCTGTGGGGCTTGCCTAAAAATCCAATCAATTTAGAGTTAGCCCACAGGCTTGTCTAAAAATGAAACTCTTACTAAAAGACTAGCCTATAGGCACACCTAAAAGTCTAATCGACTAAAAAAAAATCTATGGGCTTACTTGAAAGTCTAAATCAACTAATGACTAGGCTGCAGGAAGCCTAAAAGCCAAAGCAACTTAAGGTTAACCTACAGACTCACCCAAAATCATTATGATAGTGTGAGGGCTCTCAAACAAAAATAAAATTAATAAATATAAATTGTTTAAATGGCTTAACCACATTGAACACAAGCTAGTTTGACTGAAATAAATGAACCAAACAAAAGTGACTCTGAAAACGCACCAAATGAGCTTGAATAGATAAAAACAAATGGATTGAAACTAGTCCAATTATGTAGAAAAGCTTTACACCGATCGATCGACCAATTACACTCAACCATGGCAAGCAAAGCTCTCCTAATCAATCGATACCCTCAACCGGTCGACCAGTTCTAGTAAACCAAGAAATAATAGGTTCTATGTTAGGTGACTAGTACCTCATTTCATAACTCTATATGGGAGCTATAGTAAACCCAGCATTGTTATTTTGTCAATTTTTAAGAAGTTTAACTGGGGTAGCATTCGAGTGGCATGCTAGTTACAATTAGAGTCCATACAAACTTTTGTCACAAATAAAAGGAGTTTTTTGAATCGGGTTTAGGGGAATCAGCAACAAGGTGACTATTTTTGACCTCATTTCAACACTAAAGTGTGATAATGAATCAGTGTTGGAGTATATCACATTGTGGAGAAACTTTAGTATTAGGTGTGAGCAATCTAGAAGCCAATTTGAACTTGTGAATCTAGTTCTTAGTAACTTAAGAGAAAACTAGTTCACACTGTACCTGAGTACTTATTCTATCCACACTATTGAAGAACTTATTATACAAGTTGAAAAGTTGGAGATGATTGGCCCGCTAGTGTTAACTGGTTCACAAAATTTAAAACTAGAAAAGCCTTCAACCACACTTCAAACCTAGGCCAACTCAAAAATGACTATTGATGCTTAGGTAAGCTAACTCCAAAAGTCATTGGTGACACCACAAATGTAACTGACAACATATTAATGAGCCCATTGATTATCAAATCAAAAATCAAATAAAGTCAACTGCCACTATGCTTAAAGTCATCGATCATAGTTCAAAGCTAAGCCAAGCAAAAAATTATTGGTAATGCTTAACTAAGCCAACCCTAAAAGCTATTGATGATGCCTCAAACTTAATCAACAATATGCCAATGATGTAATCAATTTTCAAATCAAATCGAACCATGGTAGTTATGAACTTGCTAAGTCAATCAGGTAGATGCCTTATTTAAATAAAGTCAATTGAGAATACACTTAAAGCTGCCAGCCATAACTCAAAGCTAAGCTAACTTAAAATTTCGAAGCATAGTGGGAAGTATAGCTAGCTAATACAGAGTTCGTAGAGAGCCCTGTTATACAGTAGCAGCTAGAGCTATGAAATAAGAAGTCAAAGCCTAGCAAGAGGACGAGCCTAGCCAAAGGACGAGCTACCAGCCTATGACAGCGACGTCTTTTGGAGTCTTTTGTAAAGGCTACGCCTTAGGATAAGAGGGCTACGCCTAGGACAAGACTTCCCTTGGAGTCTTATGTAAAGGCTATAGGCCTACTCTAGTATAGGCTACTATTATGCTGATGTAAGCGCTTAGCTCATACCACCAGCTGATGCGAGCGCTTACATCATCGTGCCCTCTATATAAGGGGCACGCCTCCATTGTAAGTAAGCATCGTAAGCATCGTAGAAAATCTAAGAAATCGCAGGAACTTGAGAAATAGTAATAAGAATCTGAGAGTTTCTCCATATCTTCTCCTTATCTCTTGTTGCTATTTTCGTTCTTAAGAAACGCTTCCGAGACCTTGAACATTTCGGCGAGCATCGCCGGCGTTAGCAAGGTCGATTTCATGGTATCAGAGCTAGCTAAAGATATGGCGGAGTAGAACCCCCAAGAGGTCAAGGTGCCAAGAGTGCGAGGTAAGGGTCGTAATTACCCAAATCCTGATTTTCACTACTGTGTTCAGATTTTGTGTTAAGAATTCATAAGTGCTATCTTTTTCCTTTGTTGTATTATGCGGATTAGAATTAAGCATGGTTTTATACGGACTGGGTGAAGAGCTTTGCATAAGGAAAAAGGACAGGTCCTAACTTGGCAGTGAAGGCGAGTGACCGTGAGTAAGCCCAAGGGCACACCTGTATGATCCTGAGCATTGCTTTAATCTAGTGGGAAATTACCATGTTTAACCTAATACTGGAATTTATCCTTGGGAAATTGTGGTAACTGTGAACTTTTAGCCCATATGTCTGAAGCATGGGAAAAATCTATTCAGGAGGAGTATGAACGTTCCCGAACCTCTAGCCTTGAGTATCTTGACCTTGCTTTAGTAACAAAAGTTTCCACCAACCAACTAGCTCACAACTTATCTGTTATTTATGACAAAACCTGCATTGCATCAAGAGTTAACTTAAAGAACTTAAAACAACTCTTCGAACTGCATCAAGCTTGCACACAAGAGATCTCGAGGCTCGAGATTTCTCTGAGAACTTTAACAACTGCAGTCCTAGACAGCAGGCCCCTTTCAAAATAGGAGGCCCGAGAACTAGTACTTGAGGGGTTCAGGCAACAACCCCAGCAAAGAGAACCAGGCGACAGCCTTGAACGGCTGGACAAGCTTCTCCAACAGCATGAGAGGCGCACGCGAAGGCCTCAGGAGGCACGAGGCAAACTAAGGGTCTTTCGAGATCCTTATCAGATACTTGCTGAGAAAGTGCAAAAGCTTGAAGGCTGATGGCTTACTACCTGCCTACCCCACGGGAAGACTACTACAATTGGTGTTATCAGGCCCAGCAAAGCTACCGACAATCTTACAGCAATTATTATGAGTACGAGGCCCCGAAGGAGGAGTACTTCACCAGAGGAGACAATTACCCTCTAACATCTTTTTATTATCGGCCTTCTTACAATACCAACTATGCGCAATTCAAAGAGACCCCTTTTTATGCGCAGTATCTACAAGAACTTCAAGAAGCACAACGCAAAGAGACCGTCAAACCCCCTGACGAAACCGTCAACGATCGTCGGGAAGCCATCCTTGACGATGGCTGTGGCTCTACATCCTCTGACAAGTACGACGCCGACGCCGACTCCAACCCGTCGGATTCATCTGCTACCCACGACATCTCAGAGGAAGAAGAAGCCCAAAGTCTGTACAGCTCCCTCGACCCACCTGAGCAGGAGGAAGCAGTTTATGTTCTGGGAGAACTAGAAGGAGGGTATCGCCCTCAGGTAACGCTGCCTGACTTCCAAGGAAACTGTTCTCATTCTTGGCAGCATAACGACTTCGTGCAGCCACAAGAAGAAAAGTGCGTGTGCTGCAAGAGCCAAATAATACAACGGGCAAGGATTCATTGCCCCAAATGCAAGGTTACTGCCTGTAACCTTTGTGGACCCTATTACTTTAAAACAGCGGTCCCAGTTACACCAGCTCCACCAGAACCATTACCTAACCAGAGGCTGATATAAGAACAGCTACACTACATTGTAAAGTGTGAAGGGGAAATTGAACGGTTGAAGAAGGAGGTGGAATATTACAAAGAAAGAGTCAAGGAATTAGAGCTAGGCGCAAGCCTGCAAAAAGACTCTAAGAAGCTTAAAGAAAAGGAAGCAGAAGCAAGCGAGGAACTGGAATACACCAGTATCCTACTACAGGAAAGTGTCTACAAGATAATAGCCAAAGGAGGCGAAGATGACGAGAAAGAGCCTGATGAGGAGGAACCAGCCAGCATATCTTCAGAGAGGCATGAGGAAGAAGGTAACACTCGTCCCCCTCATAGTGCTACTATTGCAGCAGGTATCGAAGAGGAAGTACTGGAGGTGGAGTACCCTGCCCTACGAAAACTAGCCGAAAGGCTATCTGAGAGGTTGTACACAAGTACACTAACCTCGGCAACATCTCCGAGCAGGCCGTACATGCCCCCCACAAATGCTTCAATGGAACCAGGACCCCCAGGTTACACACCAGCGGCCAACACGACTCCAACAATATCCAGAACAACAACGGAGTCTGGGCAGCAAACCAAGGAAGTTTCCGAAGAGGCTTCAGCAATGAAATGTGGACCCTACCATCCGCACAGCAGAATGAAGGAGCCCTCTTGATAATACCCGAACAGCTCGGGCTATTTGAGGAAACATTTGCAAGATGGGAAACCATCACGAGGAACCATGTTGTCGCGCAAGGATTCACTGATGCGCGAGACAAGATTGAATACATGGAAAACCTCCTAGGGGAAACAGCCAGGCTTGCATAGGTGCAATGGCGTATGCTATATGGCGCAGAATACCAAGCCATTATTGCAACCGGAGGATGAAGGGATGGCACTCAAAACATCCTTTCCCAGATGAGAAGGGTCTTCTCATTGGAGGATCCAGCCCAAGGTTCGACCTTGGCTCAAGACACGGCATACCGGGACTTGGAAAGACTTTCATGTACAAACATGAAAGATATCCTTTTATACATGAATGACTACCTCAGGTTAGCTACCAAAACTGGAAGGTTGTTTATAGGCACGGAGCTATCTGAGAAGTTCTGGTTAAAAATACCGGGAGACATTGGTCGAAGAATGAAGGCGGCCTTCGATCAGAGGTATCCTGGAGTAAACATCGGGGTGATACCCAGGATACTATTCGCCTACAAATACCTGGAGGAGGAATGCAAAGACGCCGCATTCGAAAGATCCCTCAAGGATCTTTCCTTCTGCAGCAAGATCCCGATCCCAGGCTACTACACCACGGAAAAGAAGTACGGGGTCAGAAAGGCGAAGACATACAAAGGAAAGCCGCACGACACCCACGTGCGCATTGAGAGAAGGAAGCACCTTGTGCGCAACAGGCGCTGCAAGTGCTACCTCTGCGGAGACATGGGGCATTTCGCCAGAGAATGCCCCAATGACAGAAAGAACGTAAAGAGGGTTGCCATCTTCGAGCAACTAAATGTTCCAGATAATTATGAATTAATATCTGTGCAGGAAGGAGAGGACCAGAGTGATACAATATACAGCATCTCAGAAGGGGAGGATCCTCAGAACCTCCACAACTCCCTCCGCCCACTCATACAAAATGAAGTCATATATGTTCTGCAGGAACTCGAAGAAGGATGCCAACCGCAAAAGGAAGGGTGCACTAGGCATAACAACGGGCAAAGCTCCATCACCCCAACAATAAGTACTTCTCCCCTGGCACCAAAGGAGTACCCAGCAAAGCCCGTAGGAAAGGCGGTTCTAACCTCCAGAAGGGGCCCGTAGGAGAAACTACACTACCTCACATTCAGGCTAGATGAAGAAACCTACCATCTTCATGACGAGGTACTACTGGCGCCCGAATCGATATATGAAAATCCCTATGTAATTATTATCAAGGGGATTTTCCAAGACAAAGGAGGACAGGTGTCCCTCATAGGACAATGGCTGTACCACCCAAAAGAAGCACTCACAGTAGATGGGAATCCAAGAGAATCCAGGGATACAAGGAAACTTTTCTATAGTTTCCATACTGAGGTAGTCCCTTCAGAGAGCGTCATGCACAACTGTGTGGTTCACTACATCCCACAGGGTGAGCAAGTACCAAGGCATACAGAGTACCTGGGATTCATCATACAAGACCTCTACGACCACACCAACCAAATTCTCAAGGACATAGCATGTGCAGACTATGACAAAGAGCAGCAATCTGCAATTAAGCTGCTTATCAAGAAAACAAGGGAGCACCTGACAGGCTCCATGCAATTCAGATGGCCAAAGGCATGCAACACAGGACCCACATCCGGACGATGGTGGGCACCAACACCAACGCAGCTGCGGATGCTCAACAGCCTCTTCCGTCAAAGCGACAGGCCCCCTAGAAAGAAGCACACACAGGACCTGACTTGGGCGCTAAGACTACATGGACCAATCTCTGAAGCCAACATCCACAACTGGTTTATGAACAAGAGAGCACGAGTCAAGCAGAAGCAGGCGATACCTACCACTGTCCCGTAGCAGGCGGAGCGTGGTGGGAAGTATAGTGGGAAGTATAGCTAGCTAATACAGAGTTCGTAGAGAGCCCTGTTGTACAGTAGCAGCTAGAGCTACGAAATAAGCAGTCAAAGCCTAGCAAGAGGACGAGCCTAGCCAAAGGACGAGCTATCGGCCTATGACAGCGACGTCTTTTGGAGTCTTTTGTAAAGGCTACGCCTTAGGATAAGAGGGCTACGCCTAGGACAAGACTTCCCTTGGAGTCTTATGTAAAGGCTATAGGCCTACTCTAGTATAGGCTACTATTATGCTGATGTAAGCGCTTAGCTCATACCACCAGCTGATGCGAGCGCTTACATCACCGTGCCCTCTATATAAGGGGCACGCCTCCATTGTAAGTAAGCATCGTAAGCATTATAGAAAATCTAAGAAATCGCAGGAACTTGAGAAATAGCAATAAGAATCCGAGAGTTTCTCCATATCTTCTCCTTATTTCTTGTTGCTACTTTCATTCTTAAGAAACGCTTCCGAGACCTTGAACATTTCGGCGAGCATCGCCGGCGTTAGCAAGGTCGATTTCAAGCTCTGGTGACACTTGGCTAAGACAACCCCAAAAGCCATTTGTGACACCATAAACATAATCAATAATACGCCAATGAGGCAGTCGACTACTACTATACTGTAGTGATGCTACACTACTATTTTATACTACTTTATTATACTATTATACTATTGATACTACTATACTACTACTACTACTACTACTACTACTACTACTACTATTCAATAATTATTCTATTACTATTATGAAACTACTTCTATACTACGAATATACTATTATTACTACTACTACATACTACTACTACTACACTACAATAATACTTCTATGATATTGCTACTACTAGAGGTATTGAATGGGCTGTGCCGGGCCAGCATGGTTCATTTTATTGGGCTACCAAAATAATTTCTGGCTATGCTCAGCATGACCAAAAATATTTACAAGCCATGCCCAACACGGCCTATGGAAAAAGAAACAAGTGTCAGGCATGGCCTACAACCCACAAGCTTGCGGGCTATGTTGTGCCTTGCTTGTTTTTTAAAAAAGTTTAAAAAAGTACGAATAGATATATAATGCAATAATATAATCAATAGTAAGTTATTACTTAGTAGTTAAGGTTCTTGGACTTTCTTCCAAGGACATTCAATTCTGCTATCAGGAAAGAGAATTTAATAATATGTGAAGATGGCCCACGGGCTATGTAGTGCCCAATCAACTCTTGTCGTGGGTTGTGCCTGGCCTGTAGGCTGCTTGGCGAGTACCAAGCCTAAATCGGCATATAGGGCGTAACAGATACTGTCTGAATATTGTAGATTTAGGTTATGCCAAACATCGCCCATTACTTACCATGCCAGGCTAGTTTGATGGCCCAAAGCTCATTTTGACATGTTTAACTACTACCACATCTATTTATATTATTATACTACTACTACTATTACTATCCTACTACTACTATAGTACCACTTCTACTAGTATTATCCTATTACTACTATTATCCTACTATGTGGAGTTCTAGTTCAGCCTATTGGAAGCTTCTTAAATGGAGAATTGCCCCATCTAACTAAATTTAATGCTACTTGAAATTGTAGGAGTCTTTTAGAATTCTAAGAGTCTTTGAATTAGTTTCTAATATAAATTTTTAGTATTTTGAAGTGTTATATTTATTATACGTTATCTAGCACCTATAAGTTCTCCCTTTTAATCAAACTTCTTTGAAGCTAGGTTTTTGAATTAAATTTCAAGGCTTATCAATTCTTATAACATGAATTCCTTCAAGTGTGGCAAATTACTCCAACTTCTTATTTTCGATGTGGTTGCTTGCATTATCACAATGGTCGCAAACTTGTTTATCATTTGTCTCTTATCTAAGATATGGTTGTTCTAGATTATCACCTTGATAGAGAGATATTTATCTTTTTATTTATTCCTTAACTGTAAATTCATTATTTTTCTTTTGGTTTGCTTGTCATCTTATCTAAGTATATCTATCACTACTACTACTACAACTACTATATTACTGCTATGCTACTACAATACTACCACTACAACTAGTACTACTACTATGTTATTACTACTATTACTAAAATCATGAATGACATAAAAGGAGATGTGCTCTTCTTACAACACTTAGGTTGGCCTGACCTGGTGATCCATCGACCGCTACAGCTAAATCTAGACTTGCATAACCAGCTAATCCCTAGAGTTAAGTTCTTTATAGAGCTCGTAGGTAGGGATGAGAAAACCATTGTGCCCTTGGTTTGAAAGCTATGGATGCTCTTATCATATACTAGTGGTGATTAGCACCAAATTGTACCCATCCAAGAGGTAGCATGCCTTCTTATCATACTCCACCTTCTTCTCTACCTTGGATAGCTCGATTGTCATCTCAGAAGCTAGTAGATTTGAAGAGGAAGAAAAGGAAGATGAAGAAGTGGAGTAAGCAATAAAGCACAAGGGCCAAGACCAAGCTTGGTAGCTCCATTAAGCCGGATGACAAACTCAGCTGTCTTACTTCAAGCTTCTTCACAAACACTAAAAATTGAAATTGAAGTATTAGCCAAAACATTTTAGCCAAAACTGAAATATTTTAGCTGACTTTTAAAACTGTAATCCAAATATGTGCTTGATTGGCAAATAAAATTGATGTTGCTTGTCATATAGAAGTGGATTTGAATTGTCAGGTAAAGATTGACTTAGTTTGCCGTGTGAAAATAGGCTTTTGTTAACAACATGAAAGTAGAATCGATTTGCTTTTCAAGTACAAGCTTGGATGTCACGTAGAATGGACTTTATTTCCATATAGAAGTAGACTTGATTGGCCACGTGAAAGTATACTTGAATTGTCATCTAAATGTGAACTTGATCACAACATAATATAGACTTTAATTTGCCATATGGAAGTTTAGTTGAATTACCACGTAAATGCGAACTTGGTCATTATACAAAATGGACTTTATTTGCTAAGTGAAAGTGGATTTTGTTAGCCATGGAGATGCGGGCTCAATTGCTATACAAGATGGACTTTGTTTGCTATATGAAAGTAGAGTTTATCTGTTATAACATTATACATTTACATTCATAAAGTCAACTTAGGGCATTAGTAGGTGGGGGTAGTTGAGGGATTCCGACTCTACCATATATCATTAATGACCATCCTTGTCTTATGAAGGGTGTTTTAAGCGGTCAAAAATGTTTTTGCCTATTGCCAAGTCTATGAAGGATTGATAGTTTGTGCCAATGGATTCTCTACTTCATCATCGAGGTTTGACAAAATAACATTTAGCCTTTGTCTCCTGAATAGGTTTGGCCCTTGCTCCCTAGATGGATTTAGTCTTTGCCCTTTGGTTGAGAAGTCTCTGCCCCTTACATAGGAGATGAGGAGTTAATCCATGCTTATGTAGACTATGATTGCCCTTGTAGTCATCATTGGTTTACGAAAGTATACCACAAACCATTCAGTGAGGATGGCAGTGAAAGTTGGGGGTACAAGAATCACTTGATGATGGCATTCTCCTTTCTTTTTATATAAAATCATCCATTAGTTTTTCATATTCCTTTTCCATTATGCATATAGGGTAATTAGATTTCTACACTTAGAGGTAAAGTCATATACTACCATATGTGCCAGAAATTATGGAGCTGAAATCAGCCATCTAGGATAGTGAGAGACCTCAAAAAGCAATCCCAAAATAACAAATGAAAATTTTTGATGGTTTCAATTCACAATTAGGTGTAGTAGTGTACCAGGAGTAGTAGTATAGTATACATATAGTAGAAATAGTACACTACTAGTAGTAATAGTAGTAGTATTATCATATTAGTATAGTAGAATAGTAATAGCAGTCGTAGTAATAATAGTAGTAGCAGAGTATAGTTCTAGTAGTCACAGTATTGTATTATAGTACTTGTATAAGAGTATAGTAGTAGTATTATAGTAATATAGTAGTTGTCTAGTAATGTAGTAGTAGTAGTAGTATAGCATAATAGTTGTGGTATTAATAGCAATATAGTAATATAGTAGTAGTAACACTATAGTGATAGTAAAAGCAGTAGTAGTGGTACTAATAGAAGAATAGCAGTATAATAGTAGTAGTATTCTAGTACCATAAAAGTAGTATTATACTAGTAACAACAGTAATATAAGTATAGTAGTATAGTAGTAGTATAAAAAAATATAACACTAGTAGAATAGTAGAAATATAGTACTATTAGAAATAATAGTATAATACTAGTATAATAGTAGTTACAGTAGTATAGTAATAATATAGCGAAAGTACAGTGGTAGTAATAGTATATTAGCAGCATTAGTAGTATAATAGTAATATAGTAGTAGTGTCAATAGTGGTAGTAGTAAAGTAGCAGGTATAGTTGCGGTAATATAGTATAGTAGTAATATAATACTACTATATTATCATAATAATATAGTAGTAGTAGTATATTATTAGTTTAGTAGTGGTAGTATAGTAGTAGTATAAAAGTATTATATTGTAGTATAGTAGAACAATATAACAATAATATAAAAGTATTATATAGTAGTATAGTGGTTTTAGTAGTATAGTAGAGCAATATAGCAGTAGTCTACTATACTAGTAGTATTAGTATAATACTATTATAGTAGTGGCAGAAATATACTAATATCATATAGTAGAATGGTATAGTAGTATCATAATAATATAGTAACATAGTATAGTAGTATGGTATAGTGATATAGTAATAGTAGTAGTACAATAATAGAAGTATATTACAATAGTAGTAATAGCGGTAGCAATAACAGTAGTACACTAGTATTATAGTAGTACTATAGTAGTAGTATAATTGTACTATAGTAATAGTAGTAGTATTAATATAATAATAGTAGTTGTAGTAGTAGTGGAGTAATAATAGTAGTAGTAGTAGTAGTAATATAGCATCGTGGTCTATTATTATAGTAGCAATAGAGTAATACAGAATTAGCATAGTAGTAGTATATTAGTATTAACACTAGTAGCATTAGTACTAGTAGTGTAGTAATATAGTACCAGCAGTATAGTAGCAATATAGTCGTAGTGTAGTAGAATTGCTGGCAGCGATAGTAGTAATATAATAGTATTACTATAGTTCTAATATTGCAATATAGTAGTACTCACAATAGTTATAATATATAAGTAGTAGTATCATAGTAGTATAACAACAATATACAATTAAAAGCAGTGATAGTTATAGTATTATATAGTAGTAGTATATTAATGGTATAGTTCTAATATGACAATAATACTAGTAATAGTATATGGTAGTATGATAGTATATTAGTAGTACTATTATATAAATATTATACTATAGTAGTATAGTGATAGCATTCAATATCACTAGTAGTATAGTGTAGCATAGTAGTAGTGATGTAGTAATAGTATAATAATAGTATAGTATTTTAGTAGTAATAGTATAGTAATCATATAATATAATAATGATATTATAAATTATATAATAGTAATAATAGTAATAATATAGTGGTAGTAGTAGTATAATAGTAGTCGCACAAAAATTCTATTATACAATAGTGGTACTAGTAGTAATATATTAGTATTAGTAGTAGTATAATAGTAATAGTTGTATAGTAGTATTGTGTAGTAGCATTATAGTAGTGGTAGTATAGCGGTAGTAATATTAGTAGTTCTAATTGTATTGATAGTATAGTAGCAATAGTATTATGTTAGGAGTCATGATTATTGTTGTAACAATAATTTTATTATAGTAACAGTAATATAATATTTTACTAGTAGTAAGTTATCATTATAGTAATAGCACAATAGAAATATAGTAATATAGCAGTAGTGTAATATTATAATTGTATAAGTATTAAAAATAGTATAAGATTAGTAGTAGTGTTACTATCGCAGTAACAACAATATATTATTATGGTAGTAATAATAATGAAAGTAAAAGTAATATAATAAAAGTAATAATAATACTATTATAGTAGTAATTGTAGTATACTAATAATATAATAGTATATTAATAGTATAGTAGAAGTATAGTAATAGAAGCAATAGAAGTACTTATACTAGTATAGTACTAGCATATTAATAATGCTATAATAGTAGCATAGTAAAAATAGTAGTAATATTAATAACAATAATATAGAAGTAGGTGTCGAATAGCAATATAATATTAGTATAGTATTAGCAATTTAGTATAATAGTACTATTAATAGTTGTAATATAATTGTAGCGCTATTAGTGAAGTACTGATAATAGTATAGTTGTTGTAGTACAGTTGTAGTATAGTAATATAGCAGTAATACTAGTAGTGAAAGTGATAATATAGTTGTAATAGTAATATTAGTATTATATTACCAGAAGTTATATTGTAATAGCACTTGTATATTAGTAGTAGTAGAAGTACATTAGCAGTATAGTAGTAGTTATTGTAATAGTAATTATTGCAGTATACTACCATTAGTAGCCTAATAGTAATATATTGATAGAAATAATATAATGGTAGAAATATAGTAGTGTAATTGCGCTAGTAGTAGTTATGATATACTATAGTAGTAGTAGAATTAGTATAGTAGTTATATAGTAATAATAGTAATATGATATCAGAAGTAGTCGAGGTAGCGATATAGTAGAAATAGTATTCATATAGTTAATTTATAATAATAATAATATAAAAATATAGCATAGTTGTACAATACAATAATATTGTAGTAGTATGGTATGACAATATAATAGTAGTATAACATAGTACTTGAAGTTGTAGTAGCAATAGTATTATAGTAATAACATACTCGTATAGTAGGAAGAGTTATAGTGACATTATAGTAGCAATGGCATATTCATATTGTAGAAAGAATAGTGATAATAATAGCAATATACTAATAGTAGTAAATTGTATAGCAGTCGTATAGTAATGATATAGTAGTAGTTGGAGTAGTAGCAGTATAATACTAGCATAATATTAGTAGCAATAGCAGTAGTAATAACAATTATTATTGTATAATACTAGCCAATTTAGACTAAAGGTTAGGACTGCAAGCTCACCTGAAAGTCTATTCAGATGAAAGGCTAGCTTGTGGGCTCATCTGAAATTCGAACTTTTACTAAAGGCTAGGCTAGGGGCATGCCTAAATATCTAATTGACTAAAAGATAGCCTGCAGGCTTCTCTAAAAATCTAAATTAATTAATGGCCTGGCTGTAGGTAGCTTGAAAGTCATAGAAACTTAGGGTCAAGCTGTAGGCTGACCCAAAATCATTATGATAGTCTGAAGGCTCTCAAACTAAAATAAATTTGATAAACAAAAAATTATTTTAATGGCTAAAACACATTTAACTCAAGTTATTTTTTTGAATTAAATAAATAAACCAAATTGATTTAGACAAAGAATAAATAAACTTGAAAAGTTAAAAATAAATGGATTGAAACTAGTCCAAACAAGTAGAAATGCTTTTTGCCGACTGATCGACTGGTCATACTTAACCATAACTAGCAAAGCTCTCCTAGTAAATCGAAACCCTCAACCAATTGACCACTTCTAGTGAAACAAAAAACTATAGGTTCTCTATTGGGTGACTAGTACACCAACTAATCTTTCGATTTTTATAAAGTAAGAAAAAAGAATCCTCTTGTCAAATGCCCAAAACCTAAATCGATCGTATGATTCTATTGAACATAAAATGACACCCATTTTGCTTGGTTGACTAATACCCCAACTGGTCGTCTATTTTAGTCAAAAAGCTAATAATCTAGGTTAAGATTCAACCATAATCGGGTCATCGGTCCAAATCTTAGTCAATTTGGGTTGGAATTAAGTTAATCCAGACACAAAACATGTTTGAATTAAAATCTAATTAAGTAAAATAGCATTCCATCTAAATCAAAATAGATCCAAATTGAACACCAATTGAATCAAACCATAATAAATTCAAATTAAAATCTGATTGAATCAAATAACATTTGAACTAAACCAGAATAAGTTCGAGTAGAAGTCTAAATTTAGTCAAACTATATTCTAACGAAATCACAATAAGTTTGAATAGAACTCTAAATAGAGTCAAATAACATTCAAACTAAATCACACAAAGTCTGATTAGAACTCCAAATTGAGACATATCACATTTGAACTAACTATAATATGTCTAAATTGAACTCCAAATTAAGTCAAACCACATTTGAATTAAACCATAATAAGTCTGAATATAATTTTGAATTGAGTCAAACCACAACCACCACAAGTTTGAATAGAACACTAAATTGAGTCAAACCACATTCGAACTAAACCACAAGAAGTTTGAACAAAACTATAGATTGAGTCAAATTGCATTCAAACTAAACCATTGCAAGTTCATATAAAACTTTAAATTGAGTCAAAACTATATTGAACTAAACCACAACAGGTTTAAAGAGAACTCTAAATTAAGTCAAACCACAATCAAACTGCACCATAATAAGTTTGAATAGAACTCAAAATTAACTCAAAACACATTCAAACTCACAATAAGTTTGAGTAGAACTCCCATTTGATCTAAACCATAACAAGTTCGAGTAGTACTCTAAATTAAGTCAAACAACACTTCAAAGTGAAACCAACCCCAAAAGCAATTGAAGACACTTGGCTAAGTCAACTTGAAAAGCCATTGGTGATGCCTAAAACTCAACCAACGACATGCCAATAAGGCTATTAGTTATTGAACAAAGCCAATCAATAACACGCTTAAAGCCACCACTCACGTTTTAACACTAAACAAACCACAAAAGCCATCGGTGATGCTTGGCAAAGCCAATCCCAAAAATCATTAGCAAAACCTCAAACTTAATTGACAACATACCAATGAGGCAATTGATTATTAGATGAAGTCAATCAATAATTTTCTTAAAGCCATCGAACACAATTTAAAGCTAAACCAACCCTAAAATTCATTGGTAACACTTGGGTAAGCCAAGTCCAAAAGCTATTGGTGATGCCTCAAACTTAGTTGACAACATGCCAATAACGCCGTTGATTATCAAATGAAGTTAACCAACAACACGCTAAAAGCCATCAGCCATACTTCAAAGCTGAACTAATCCCAAAGGCCATTGGTAGCACTGGGCTAACCCAACCCCAAAAGCCATTAGTGATACCTTAAACTTAATTGCCAAAAGCTAATGAAGCTATCAATTATCTGAAAAAATCAATTAATGGCACATTTAAAGTCATCAGACACACTTCAAAGCTAAATGAACTCTAAAAGCCATTGGTGACGCTTGGCTATGATAACCATAAAAGTTGCTGGCAACATCTAAAACTTAATTAACAACATGCCAATTGGGCCATTAATTATCAAATGAAGTGAATCAATAATATGCTTAAAGTCATCGGCCATGCTTTAAAGCTATACTAACTCCAAAAGCCTTTCTTGATACTTCAAACCTAATCAACAACAAACCAAAATGTTGTTGATAACCATTTTCTCAAGTCAAGAATCAAAAGAAGTTAACTGATAATAAACAAAAATTCATCAGTAAAACTCCATATCTTAGTGGGATCAACTGACACAAGTCAAGACAGTCAACCATATATTGAAATCAAACCAAGTTATTAACAACCACCAAATATCAAATGAAGCATCCATCTATTTAAGTTCAACTCAGTCCAGAACATAGGAGCAGGGCAGTGGCAAGCATCAATCTTTTCCTACTCTTTTACTTATTTTCTGTCATTCATGATTGTAAATTTAAATTCCTTAAAATGTAATGTGAGGGTATGCTCTTCCTTAAATCATGTGCCCATTTTCTCAAACCAATTAATCATGTTTTCTTCTTTCGAGTCTCTATTTTTATTATATTGGTTCCTTCCTTTCGAATGTTCCCAACAACTTATCAAGGTGATTAATAACATGGGTTTGCATCTATTGGGAATTCATTTTCCCACAATCCTTGATTGCACACTCAAATCAACATACATTTTTCATTTATTATTTTGAGATTACTTTGTGGAGTCTCACCATCCCAAGTTGACAATTTTGGCTCTACAATAGGTTACACCTGAACTAAAACCACACCTAAACTTAAACCAAGTTGAATTTGAACCAAAATCAGGTTGAACCTAAACTATAACCAAGTTGAATCAAATCATCTTGAACTTGAACCCAAGTCCATCAAGGTTCAAAGCTGAACCCAGTAAGGGTCCAACTTAGGTCAAACCCAAATCCATTAACACATTGAACCACGATCCATGAAGAACCTAATCAGGATTGGATCAAAGATTAATTAGGGTTAGTCTACACATGCCAAAGCTGTTGGCAATGCCTCAAAGTTAATTGATAATATGCTAATGAGGATATCAATTCTATTTGAAAATAATTACCATAAGCCAAGGCCACTAATCATTTTTTCAAATCAAACAATCCTAAGGTAGGTTTGAACTCATTTAGTCAGTTAGTCTTATGCCATGTTTGAATATGGTCAGCTAACAACATGCTTAAAATTGTTAACCACACTTCGAAGCTAAGCCAACACTTGCTTAAAAGCCATTAACAATGCTTCAAACCTAATCGATAAAATGCCAAAGAGGTGATCGATTATCAAATAAGAAATGCTCAGCATAAGACAAAGTTGCTAACCATTTCAAATCAAGCTAAAGGTAAGTTTCAACTCACTTAGTCAATTAACTTGATGGCTTGATCAAAAGAAGTCAACCATCATCATCCATAAAGTCATCGGACACACTTCAGGCTCATCCAACATAGGATCAAATCCAATGGTGGTGCTTCACATATAGTAAAAGTTCTTGATTATAAAATAGAAATGATCAGCGTTAGCCATGTCCATAGTCCATTTTGAATCAAATCAAACTAAAGGCAAGCTTGAACCTGCTTAGTCAATCAGCCAAATTCTATGTTTGAAAGAAACTAATCAACAACACACTTAAAGCCACTAGCTATAATTTAAAGGTAAGCCAACACGCGCTCAAAAGCCATTGACAATGCTTCAACTTAATGATAATAGTAGTAGTATAATATTTATATGTATCACTAATTGTATAGTAGCAATAGTAGTAGTGTAATGGTAGTAGTGTAATAATAGTCATAGTATTATCGTAGAAGTAGTAGTATAGTAGTAGTAATAGTAATATTAGTTGAAGTACAATAGTAGTAGTAGTGATATATTAGTTGTAGTAGTAGCAGTACAGTAGTACTAGAAGAAGTAATAGGGTAGCAGTAATTGTAGTTGTTGTATAGTAGTAGCAACAATCATAGTCGTAGTTGACGCAATGGTAGTAGCAATAGCAGAAGTAGCATTGGTTAATAGTAGTTGTGATAATGTAATAATAGTAGCTATAATAGTATTATAGAAATACATGAGTAGTAATAGTATAGTAGTTAAAGTATAGGAGAAGTAGTAGTAGCAGTAATATAGTAATATAATAATAGTAATATAAGATGTGTAGTAGCAATAGTAGTAATATAGCAAAATAATAGTAGCAGTATACTAGCAGTAATGTAATAATAATACTAACAATACAAATCTGACAGTAGTATAGTCATATAATAGCAATAGTAGTAGTATAATAATAGTGATAATAATCGCTATATTGTAGTAGTTGTAATAGTATAGTAGCAATTATAAACGTTGTAGTATAATAGAAGTAGAATAATAATAGAACTATAGAAGTTGTAGTAGTGGTAGTAGTATAGTAGTAATAACAGTATAATTGTATTAATATAATAGTAGTAGTAGTATAGTACTAATAATATAATAGTCGTAATATAGTAGTAGTATTATAGTATAATAGTAGTAGAAGTGTAACAATAGTATTCATAGTAGTATAGTAGCTCTAGTAGAAGTATCAAAGTAATAATAGTAATATTAGTAGTAGTATAATAGTTGTAATAGTAGTATAATATATTTTTTTGTGGTAGTATAGTTATAATAGTACAATAATAGTAGTAGTAATAGTATAATAGTAAAAGTATAACAACATTAGCAGCAGTATAGTGGTAGTAGAAGTAGTAATAACATTGTAGTTGCATTAGAGCTATAGTGTAATAATAGTATAGTATTAGTGTCGTAGTAGTAGTAATAGTAGTAGTAGTATATTAGTATTATTATAGTATAGTAACAGTAGTAGTATATTGGTAGAACAGTATTAGCAGTATAGTAGGAATAGAAAATGTAGTAGTATAGTACTATCAATAGTATAATGGAAGTGGTGGAATAATAGTAGTAGTACTAGTACTAGTATATTAGTATAGTGGTAGTGGTACCGACCGTCATAGTAGTAGTAATTATTGTATAATACTAGTTGGAGTTTAGTATTAGTGTCATAATAGTAATTATAATGGTATAATAGTAGTAGTGGTATATTACTAGTAGTGTCAGTTGTATAGTTGCTACAATAGTAATATAGTAGTAATAGCAGTGGTATAGTAATAGCATTAGTGTAGTAGTCATGTATAATAGTTATAGTATGATTGTGGTGGTAATAGTAGTATAATAGTAGAGATAATATAATAATAACTATAACAATAATGTAGTATTATTATAATTGTCATTACAATTGAGTAGTGGTAGTAATACTAGTAATATAGTAATATAGTAATATAGTAATATAGTAAAATAATATTAATAGTGGCATTGTAGTATCGAAATATAGCAATAGTATAATAGAAGTAATGTAATAATAAAAGTAATAGTAACAGTATATTGGTAGCATGGTAGTACAATAATAATAGTAAAATAATATTAATTGTAATAGTTAAAGTATAATAGTAATTGTGATAGTATAAAATTAATTGTTGTAGTAGTAGTGGTAGTATAATATTTGTAATATAATAGTAGAAGTATAATAGTAGTTACAGTAGTTGTAGTGATAGTGTAGTACTAGTCATAATATAGTAATAACTATAGTATTATAGTAGTATTCTTGGCTAATAGCAGTAAAAGTACAATAGGAGTATTACAGTAATATAGCATTAGTTGTATAGTAGCACAAATAGTAGCATAGTATTAAAAGTATAGTAATAGTAGTATAATATTAGCACTAATACTATTATAATAGTATTAGTGGGTTTAGTAGTATTGTACTATTAGTATTAGTTGTAATAGTATAGTAGTAGTAATAATATAATATAGTATTGGTAGTAGTATAATATAGTGGTAGTAGTAATACAGTAGTTGCAGTAGTAGTATTGTTGTAGTAGCAGCAGCAGTAGTATCGTAGAATATTTGTAGTGGTAGTATATTGTTGGTAGTAGTCCTAATAATATGGTAGTATTAATAGTGGTATAATAGTCGTAATAATATAGTATAGTAATACTAGTAGGATAGTAGTTGTTGTAATAGTATAGTGATAGTAGTTGTAATAATAGTAATATTATACTCTATTAGTATTAGTTGTACAAATATATTGATAGTATTATAGTAGTTGTTGTAATATGGTAATAGTCATGTATAATAGTAGTAGAAGTATAATTGTAATAGTAATATTAGTATAATAATAGTGATAGTAGTTATAATATAATTATATCAATATAGTACTACTAGTAGTATTTTAATTATATTATAGTAATTGTATTATAATAGTGATAGTAGTTATAATATAATAGTAGCTGTAATATAATAGTAATAGTAATAGTAGAGTAGCTGTATTAGTAATGTAGAAGTCGTCAAAGTAGTAGTAGTATTGCAATATAATATTAGTGCTAACTCTATAGTAACAATAATAGTTTAGTACTATAGTTGAATAGTAGTAATAGTATAATAAAAGTACTAGTAGTATGGTAGTAGTAATGGTTGAAGTATAACAGTAATAGTATAGTATACTAGTAGTTATAGCCGTATAATAGTATTAGTGTAGTATAATAGTAGTATCATTGTATTATTAGTACTATGATACTATTACTATTATCATACTACTGCTACTATATAATTACTGTACTACTACTAATGTTGTGCTTCAACTATTATAGTATAACTTCTAATATATTATCACAAAACTATACTACTATAATATTATACTGCTACTACTATACCAATATACAATTAATGCTATATAACTTTTACTATACTATTATACTACTACTTCTACTTCTACTAGTATTATTATGCTATTACACTACTAATATTACAACTATTACTATTATAACAATAACAACTACTACTACAACTTTTGTTATTACTCATATACTGTCATACTTCTACCACTGCTTTTCTATTACTGTTGCTATTACTGGTATACCATAACTACTATAATACTACTAATACTTTAATACTACTACTAATACAACTTGTAATACTTTTATATTACTACTACATTATTATTACTATTACTACTATACTACTATTACTACAACAACTGTTATATTACTACTAATACTATTGCTACTACGATAATGAGAGTACTGTTATTGCTGTGACAACTACTAGTACTAGTATATAGTAATACTACTTCTACTATTACTATTATACTACTATTGCTACTAATACAACTATACTATCACTAATACTATTGCAAGTATTATATTACAGTTGTTAATCTATTATTATTACTAGACTACTGTATTGCTATTACTACTAACATTATATTACTATATTTTTATACTATAAATATTAAGGTTTTAAGTTTCGATTTCAGCATCTAGCGAGACCGATATGTTTCGACTGTTTTGGTCATTTCGGCCAAAACCGTTCTCATTTCGATTTCGGCAAAAGAAAGCTTTTATTTATTAATTGTGTATTGATGAGAGTTTGAGTATATTTTAATTGTACTTTGACTTCAAATTAAAAATATGATAAAATTTTTTTAAAAATTTGAAAATTATAAAATAATTTATACTTACTTTTACCATAAGATTAAATATTATTTTAATCAATTTAAATTAATTTTGATAATTAATCATTGATATAGTCTATTTTTTATAATTATTGTATAAAAAATAAAATATAAAAGAAATAATATGAATATGATTAAACGTTAAAAATTAACATAAGTAAATTTAACTTATCATTAAAATGTACTTGACACATACATAATTTATTAATTATAACGTAATATAACTAATCATCATCATCATCATCATCATTGTAATCAATATCTATTGAGTTTGGAATATTTGGGTGTGAAATTACCAATTCAGTACCTAAAAGATTCAGACGAGCATTTCTAGGCATACGAGCAATAACAACTAGCTCAACATGATCTCGGGGTAGTAGTTCTAAAGTATAACCATACATCAAAGGTTCAAAATGAAAATGATAACCATATTCATTGATAACACATAGTAGAAGTGGTCCAACAACCCATAAGAAATAAATATTGCTTCATTCAAAACATTCTCACAGGTTTGGACTGAGCCGGTTACTCCTTCCAAATGCTTTTTTAATCTTATAATTCCAGAACAAAGCACACAAGCACACCATTTGCAACAAACTATTTGAAGACTTGCATCCACTAATTCACTGTGTTGCCATGCAATATCATCATTGCGAGTCGATCGTTATGTGTTTTACTTAGGAGTCATGTGCAATACAATAGCAAAAGCAATATAATAACAACAAGAACAACAAATGCGCAATAGAACTAGATGAATAATAGTAGCAGCAATAGGGGAAGACCAGCAACAACAGCACAAATGATTGTGAAAGAAAATTTACCTATGATTAAGAAAAAAAATTTCACATAAAGTTTTCGATTTACTAACTAATTTTTTCATAAACTCAAAATTTTCAGATTTATTAGCTAATTTCCACGTTAATTTCAACATTCTCAATTTACTACATAATTTTCTCACAAAATGTTAATTTTTCAAAAATTACAAAAAAAACTAATTTTTCATGAATTTATTAATAAATACTAACTAATTTTTACATTAATTTCAACACTGTCAATTTACTACCTAATTTTCATATAAAACCTTAATTTCAAAAAAAACTCCATTTTCATTTAAATTTATTAATAAATACTAACTAACTTTCTCATAACTTCAATAATTTCTGATTTAGGGTTTCCATACATTTATTTATTTATTAGCTAATTTTCACATTAAATTTAGCATTCTCAATTCAATGTATAATTTTTGCATAAAAAATTAATTTCCCAAAAAGTACAAAAAAATGCTATTTTTGCATGAATTTATTAATAAATACTATCTAATTTTTACATTACTTTAATCATTTTAAATTTAGGGTTTACGACTTAGGATTTACTAACAACTAATCAATTTTCTTATTTACTAACTAATTTTTAAATTAATTTCAATATTGTCAATTTACTTAGGATTTACTAACAACTAATCAATTTCTTATTTACTAACTACTTTTTAAATTAATTTCAATACTGTCAATTTACTACCTAATTTTCCAAAAAAATTTTAATTTTTAAAAATACGAAAAACACAATATTTGTATAAATGTATTAATAAATACTAACTAATTCTTACATAACTTCAATAATTGTCAATTTAGGGTTTAGGGTTTAGGATTTATGATTTATTAACAAATTTTTTGATTTATTAGCTAATTTTTACAGTAATTTTAACATTCTCAATTTGCTGTGTAATTTTCTCATAAAATGTTAATTTCTAAAAAAATATAAAAGAACTCTACTTTTGCATAAATCTATTAATAAATACTAACTAACTTTTACAAAATTTCAATAATTTTTTATTTACCAACTAATTTTTATATTAATTTGAACATTCTCAATTTACAAACTAACAACCCTTATACACTACGCAATGGCAATTCTACATATGACGTGTATAATAATTTAGAATTTAAAAAATTTCTTACCTCCCTCTTGAATAAGATTGTAGCAGAAAACAGAAGGAAGACAATAGACTCATAAAACTTTACAAATGAAACACCAATAGTATCATGTCTTCTGAGAATTTCTAAGCACATTGTTTACAAAATGCTTACTCTTACTATATATAATAGATACTAATATCTCTCACAATCACTTCAGTATTGAAAAAGAAATAATAGACACATGAAAATGTAGCACTATCCCTAGCCTATAGTTAATATAATACAACACGTAGCTACGAACAAACAAGTCACAACTTGCATCCACTTGCAAACAAACAAATCACAACTTGCATCCACTTGCATCCAATGGACTCTACAGCCTGTACATCATGAACATAATCATCAACTTGTATCCAATGGATTCCATAGCTTGCGCATCATGAATAAAACCATGAATAGCATGAACAGAACCATTAACACCCATGAAAAGTAACATGAACATGCAGTTCTATCAGCATTGGAGGAGTTTGGAGTAGCGAGTTTGGAGCAGTCCTATCTGTACATGAACAGCAACATTCGACAACTAGAGAAGCGAGTTGTCTCACTGGCATGGAGGTGGTCTCCAGCTTTGGTTGTCTCTCATCAAGGATGAGCACATCAATGGAGCTACAAGACCCTATCACTGGACTCGATGGCGGAGACGTCACTGGACAAGATCCCATTGCTGCTAGACCTCCTCCATGCTTTAGATGATGAGCATGTCAATGGAGGAGACCTATGATCTCTCTATGGCCAAGAGTGCCATTGCTTGAGCTGACTTTATGTGGATGTGCTCGCTTTGCCTCTGGGAGGATGTACTCACTCTACTGCCGCTCACTACTTTACCACTACATGGTGCTCCACAGGTGTTCAAAAATAGAGAAGCAGAGAAATTCTTCATGTTTATAATGAGAGTAGAAGAAAGGATAGCTGACATCTCTTTGCATATTTGATGCAACCTTCCCCTATTGTGGGCCAATAATAGTCCTTGCTTAATCTTCATCATCATTTTTGGACCTGAATGATGAGCCCCACGAACCCCAAAATGCACTTCATATATAACTTCTTTGGCCTCTTTGTCAGAGAGATAGCATAGAGGTAGTTGATCGAATGACCTCCTATAAAGAGTGTCAATGATAAGTGAAAAGTGTGCAGCCCTCTTTCTAAGCTGTGTTTGTGTGGATTTATCCTTTGGGAGTTCTCCACTTTTGAGGTAATTAGTGAATGGCACTCTCCAATTTGTAGCCTCTTTTACTAGTTTAGATTCATCCTCTCATACCTAATACTAAAGATTGAGCTCATCACTTGTCTATTATGGATTGTGATTAGAATTTCTCTCTAATCAGAGTTAGCTAATGCCTTGGCTAGTTTGGCTAAGGAGTCAGCTTCGGCATTAGTGGGCCAATGAACCTTAGTTATTTGAACATGTGGAACATGCCTTATGAGCTCTTGAGCCTTCTCATGGTATTTCAGGAGCATAGATTTATGAACTTTTTATTCACCTTGGACTTGGTTGATAACCAATTATGAATCACTAAAAATTTGTAATTGTGATATTCACATATTAGGGTTATTTCCAATCCTGCAATTAGGGCTTTGTCTTCAGCTTCATTATTTGTCTATGATTTTGAGAGGAAGTAGGAGTATCATAAAATACTCCTATTCAGAGTGACATAAATGAGTCCAATGCCTGCTTTGATTTGTGAAAGATTTGGTTTGATCCTTCACTTAACGAATGATGGTCCATCAAAGTATAGCTTCCAATAAGATTCTCCATCTTTGACCAAAAGGACTTCTTCATTAGGGAGATCATAACTCAAAGGAGAATCATCTAATACTGGATAAACTATGAGAAAATCGACAAGGGCTTGCTCTTGGACCACCTTTTGAGGAATGAACTTGATATCGTATTCCATGAGGATTAATGCCCACTTTGCTAGCCTTCCACTGAGTACAGGTCTAGTCATTAGGTACTCTATGGGATCAATCCTTGATATTAAAATAACTTGATCAGAAAGTATATAATATCTCAGCTTCTTAACCATGAATATGAGCCCTAGACAATGCTTTTCAATAGGAGAGTAGTTAGTTTTACCCCCCATTAGTAATTTACTCAAATAGTAGAGTGCATTTGCTTTGCCCTATTTATTATTTTAGGCCAAAAGTGCCCCCAAAGATCCTTCCATTACTACTGTGTAAGGATTAAGGGCTTATTATGTAGGGGTACTGCCAAGACTAGTGCCTTTAAGAGATACTCCTTGATCTCTTCAAAAGCCTGTTGGCAGTCGTGATCCCAAATGAATGGAGTGTCCTTCTTCATCAACTTCAAAAAAGGATTGCATTTCCCAGAGAGGTTTGAAATGAATCTTCTTATATATGTAAGTCAACCTAGGAATGACCTCAATTAGTTTAAGTTATTGGGTGGTGACATATCCAAGATAGCTTTGATCTTAGATGGATCAATTTCAAGCCCTCAATATCTGACAATAACATTGAGCAATTTTCCTGATGATACCCAGAAAGTGCACTTCATAGGATCCATCTTTAAGTATATTTTCAATGGCAGTCAAATACCACTCTTAGGTCTTGGATGTGCCTATCTTTGGACGTAGTTTTGACCACCATGTCTTCCATATAACATTCTACTAACTAATGTATGAGGTCATCAAAATTTGAGTCATCACACTTTGATAGGTAGCTCCCACATTCTTAAGTCCAAAGGGCATCACATTGTAGCAATAAATGCCAAATGGCATCCTAAAGGTTGTATATTTTTCATCATCAGGATGCATCTTGATTTGATTATATCCTGAAAAACCATCTATGAAAGTGAATAAAAGTCAGCCATGTTGCCCATCATAATTTCTATTATTGGCAATGGCAAATCATCTTTTGCACATGATTTATTCAAGTCCTTATAGTCTACATAAGTGCATATTTGGTCATTCTTCTTCTTGACTGGCATAATGCTTGCCACCCAATATGGGTATTTTTTCCTCTTTGATGAAGCCTGCTTCTATTAGTTTCTTTATTTCTTATATCACCTTCTAGTCTAGGTTGAGTTTCATCTTCCTAGGTGCTTGTCTGATAGGCAAAAGCTCAGGATTGATAGCTAGCTTGTGGATTGCAACTTCAGGATCTAGTCTAAGAATTTCTTTATAGCTCGATGCAAAGCGGTCAATATACTCTTGTGGCATTGCTTTAAGTTAGGTTTGTCTTTTCTTTGAAAGCTTAGTGCTAAGGAAAGTTGGCTTGGGGTCTTCCTCTGAGCCTAGGTTGATCTCCATCAATTCATCAACTATGGCTTGCCCCCCATCCTCAAGTTCTAGTGGAGCTTCTTTTAGTTTGAGGATTAGTTCTTCACCAAATGATTTATCAAGTTTGAGTGAGGTTTGGTGAAGGTTTGTCTGAAGGCAGTTTGGATGCATCATGCCCCCTTTCTTTTGGTTATGATGAAATCCTACCTAGGATGTCACTTTCTTGTGATGTTTGAAAAGTTATGGCCACTTTAGCACACAAGTCAGGAGGTACTAATAGCATTTGGTCATCCTAAGTATCAGAGAGAGTTCCAATTGTGATCATGAGATGCGTGTAAGGATTTTGAGTAATATAGCCTAGTCCTTTGGTATTCTTGCTTCCTCTTCTAGGAATGTAGGCACATTCCTAGGGTGGATCCCATATATTCCTAAAGAAATGACTTCTCTTTTTATTTGTGAACATCTACAGGTAGATTTGTTGATTATCTAATGAAGCTGGTTTGAGAAATATTTAGGCATGACTACCGGTTAATGGTCACCATCATCCACTAGATCTTCAGTCCCTAGGATTTCATATATACTTAGTGTATAAGGGATTTTCTTGTAAAATAGTATTTCCTTTTTTCCTTTGCACCATAGAGTAATGTAGAGAGTTAGAAATTCTTCCACTATATTAATACTCAACTCATCTAACAACTTAACTAAGCCTTTCAAAACTTTAGTAAGAAGGAGAGTATTTTCTCTTTGGCCTTTGTTATCATCTTCATCAGAAGTATAACCACCTTGGCAGACTTATGGGGCTTCTTATTTTGAAGAGGTTAGCTTAGAATTACTTCCCAAATGAGGAGTAATGACTAAGCTAGCAATCTTTTGCTTTACTTGACTGGTGAAAGCAAACCCCTTATCAGTGTCAGATCTCCAATATTATTTTGCATCATCATAATGCACCTCATGAACATCAAAAGGTTGTACATCTTTGTTCATTTAGTGTTTTTCATCATCCTTGAAGTATTTGAGGCATTGATGTAGGGTTGATGGTGCTACTTTATTTTCATGTAGCCACAACATTCCTAGTAGTGCTTTGTATGATGCATCAATATCAATCAGCTAAAATATAGCATCTGTTATCATCTCTCCTACTTTCAAAGGGATGGTTATGTCTCTCTGAGATCTTTGGATGTTTTGATTAAACACTTGTATGGTTATAATCTTGGATGACAAGTGACACACATCCAAAGTTATAGCTCTTAGAGTCTGGAGAGTCTTCATATTGACTTAGGAACCTAGGTCAATCAAATTAATAAATCACTATTCCCTATGACATACAATGATCTATTGTGGTCATTTATTTCAAGTAGTAAGTCATCATTTGTGAAGGTGATGGTGGGAGTTTGGTGTGTATACAAGGACTCCTTCATCTTCTCTTTAGCAAAGTATGCCAGATAGTTGGTCGGATTTTGCAAGATGTGCAATAGTGTATCCCTAAGTTCTTGTGACATCATCAACACATCAAACAGTCTAAACATAGCAGGGATCTTCTTAAGGTGGGCTATTATATTGTATTCGACCTTTTTGGGTGCATGTACAGCGTGCGAAAGCTCAATGTCCTCATTAATCTAAATTTTCTTTTCCTTGTCCTTAGGGATATTCTTGTCCCTAAGCATTGGAGTTTGTCTCAGAGATAGCACTTTTCCATCATGGAGTTGTATCTAGTTTGCTCTCGTTAGTTGAAACCTAGCATCATGTGACCAATAAGGTTTATATTTAGAGTCACTTTCGAGAGTAATCATGTGACAGGAGGTAGAGGACCCTTGCCCCCCATCAATAGCTTTCTGAATATTGTTCGAGGATGTTACTGGCTGATAATCAACCCATTCAATATTAGAATTAGGCACATGGGGTTTCTCTCATATAGAAGTCTTAAGAAACTCTTTGGACAAACTCTTCTTTTCATCTACTAGCATAACCTTCTTTAGGACTATGTATTTAGGATATTTTTTTGTGGATATTCAAATTGGCTTGACTGTAAATATTGACTTGATGCAGGGGTGGAATAAGCATTAGCATTAGCCCACTTGATCCTCTCCCAAAATGTCTACTTCTTCCTTTGGCACTTACTGGCATAGGGCCTCTCAAAGCAGTCATAAAGTTGCTTTGACTCAGAAATGGAGTTGTATTTATCGTCCTTGCCTTGTATGCATAATTTCTCTAATGTTGGCAAAGCGCAACCTTCCATATGCTCTAGGACTAGGACTTCACAAAACCTAGTGGGTTGAGTATTTGTTGTTGGGTTGCTTGATGGAGGCTAGGAAAGCAGCTCGCCGGCATTCAGGTTGAATTTATGAGCCACCATACTACAAGAGGTCATAGACTTAACTAACTCTCATATATAGTGTCTAGCTTCCTTGACTCATTTCTAGAGTAAATGGCATGAGTGGTCATTCTAATCCTGAGGAGGGTCAGTCTCACCACTCATATGAGGCCTCTTGTGTGACTTTATCATTTCTACCAAAACCTTCTCCATCTTCTTGACTTCCTCACAGAGCATGGTAGTTGTATTTATCGTGCTTTCCATGTGAGAATCCGTAGACTTCACTCATTTAGCATTTTCATTTGCCTCCTAGTGAAACCCATGTTAGCTGTAACTACCTCTTTCACAATTTCTATCTGTAATTTGAGCATGCCATAGTCGTACTCATGGGTGAACCACTTTCTAAGATAATCATCTCGGGAGTAGCCATTAGAGAGACCTATAGGATCTCTCATTTTATCAGTAACATCCCTAGTGAATCTATTTGCTTTTTCTTCTCTTGCACCTTGAATTCTCATATCATTTAAGTGATAGGGTGGGGATCGATTTGGTTGTTAACCTCCAATGGTAAATATGGTAGAGCATGTTACCATAGGAAGTTCACTTTCTTTATTTCTTGCATCAGGGTCCTTTAGTAAAGTTTCTAGTTTGTCAAGGAAGAATTCTTCAAGAGTTACATGACTTCTTTCACCCTAAACATATTCATCAAGAGCATCTATGTATTGTAATATGGTTGATTTCTTAATAATATATTCATCTGGCTGAACCAACTTCTTCTTCTTGTTTCTATTCTTTTCTTCCTGATGCTTCAAGTATGTAAGGCAGTTTGCTCTAATGAGGCTTTCTTCATTATCATCCCAGACTTTTCAAGGTTTTTGGTCATTTTCTTCATCATTTTCTTTAGCCTTTTTAAAATGCTGACATTCCATAAATGAACTTATTCTGGAGTACATTGTGCTTCTTCCCCAAAAAAGGATTTTAGCAAGTTGTTTATGGTCCTCGAACATAGTAATATGATTGAAGTATTTAGTGGGGGTTTCAAATAGGGCTGCCCGTGAGAGAGGTAGTTTACCTTCTTGGTATTGCATCTCAACCCAATCCTTGAACACATAGCAGTCTTCAATAGTATGCCTTAAAACTATATTGTAAGGACAATAGTTTGAGTGATCTATTTTATTGGCTTCACTTGGCCTCTTGAATTTTGGCAACTAGAGGCCTAACTTCAAGGCATCCTTGAAGATTTTAGCTACTCTTTCTCTTTTGAAAGAATATTTGTTTTGGAACCTTTGTTGGAGATCATTGGATTGTTCCACTTCTCCATCTCTTTCAAGTTTTGGTGGCTTAGGAGGATTACCCTTCTACATGGTGGGTTTTTGAGGTTTTTTTTGCTTAGTTGCTATGATTGTGGTCCTTACATTTTTGAGAGTTCTCTATGCTTTACCTTACCTTTTATCCGACTTGAAATTTTATGAACTAGATAAGGTCGGTGGGCTAATCCTTTCCAACATCTTAACTTACATGATGAGGTCTTGGAAGGTATGGATAAAAGAGGTGCCTATATAAGGTATCATCTATTCTCCCTGTATGTTGTCAAGAACCATGTTTACTACTTCAAATTGGCTCATGGGTTATTCACACTTGATGCTAAAATTCCTTCCGTGTGATATAATTCAAAATCGACTTATTATCGCATTTCAATGTTGAGACAAGGTTTGCAATGGTCACTTTATCACTAATCCTTTTGATTGAGATTCAGAAAGACTCTTTTATTTGTGCCTAAGTTTGTATGGATTCTAGTTGTAAACTAGCATAACACTTGAATGCTACTCCCGTCAAGCTTGCAGAAAATTGGTAGAGTAATAATGAGGGACTATTACTTGAATCTCCACACAGAGTCACAAAATGAGCTATGTATTGTTCAAGATTATCCATGCCATTAAAGTATTCGAAATTAGGCATGGTATAGTCTCTCAGATATGGCACTCGATCGTGATGGCTAGCGTATGATTTGTCAGCATCGTTTACCCTGCCCATCTTATTTCTTTGTCTCAACTGCACAACTACCATTCATTGTACCTGTTATTGTATATATGCTAAGAGCTCCATATTATGAGGAATTCTAGAAATTAGGGATTGGATATCACTTATTGGAGGAGACGCTTTTGAAGGGCCAATATTTTTGTAGATCTCATCTATAGGACATTACCACTACTACTAGTACTACTATAACTATACTATTACTTATATACTAGTAGTTCTATACTACTACTATTGGTAATATACTACTATTATTTGTAGTATACCAATACTACTATACCGCTTTATTATACCGTTAGTACTACTATTGTACCACAAAGACTACTATACTTGTGCTCGCACTATTATATTAATACTACTGCTATTACTGTTACTATTACTATTAGTGTTACTACTATACTACTATTGCTACTATTATAACAACTACTACTATGCTACGACAACTATTACTACTACTACTAATACTAAATTATAATAATACAACTATGCTATGACTATTACAATATTATACTATTATACTATTATCCTACTACTAGTAGTACTACTACTATGATATTAGTATTATAATACAGATATAATATTACTATACAACTAATATAGTACTACTCTTTACTACTATAATTCTACCATTATTCCACTGCCACTATATTTCTACTACTATTACTAAACTATTACAACTAATATACTAGTACTAGTGCTATTATATCACTACTTCTATAATACTAATACCACTATATAACTACTACTATATTTATACTATTATACTATAACTAGTACTATTACTTTATTATAATACAACTACTATATTGCAATTAATACTATATTGATATTACCATACCGTCACTACTGCTACCATCTGATAGATATACCACTACTATTAATGTATTACTTATATATTGCTAATATATTTTTTTATTACTACTCTATTATACCATTACTACCATATTTCTATAACTACTGTTACTACTATTGCTTCTATACTATTATTAATAGTACTATTATTATACTATGTTAATACCATACTATATTTCTATACTATTATACTATACTATTACTACTATTATACTATTTTTATACTATTACTGCTAGTATTACTACTACTATAGTATATTAATACTATACTATAATTCTATACTAATATACTATAATTCTATACTGATATACTATACTATTATATGACTACTATACTACTGTTATTACAACTACTATACCATAATTATGTCGTTACTATTGCTATGCTACTTGTATACCACTAATATATTACTATTATTATAACCTTTATTAACTACTATAATATTACTATACTGCTACTATTGTATTGCGACTATTACTCTAGTTTCTTTCTATTAGTACATTATTATTATTTCTAGTACTATTTACAAACACTACTAGACTAATACTACTATGCTACTAATATAACAGTTACTTCTATGACTACTATACTACTTCTACTGCTAGTACTATGAGTATAATGTAATGTTGCTATGCTACTACTCTATTACCACTACTACTACTACTATTATAACTACTACTACAACTATTACTAGTACTACTATAATACTACTACTCTTATATTACTATTACTACTTCTACTATACTACTACTATATTACTATTACTAATATATTACTGCTATTATACTATTGTACTACTATTATATTGACACTACTACTATTATACTAATACTACTATACTACTATATTTCTATTATTATAAGTAATATTATTATGCTACAACTATACTACTACTTGATGCATCAACTAGTGACAACCAAATTCAAAAAAATATTAGGCCAATCATCAGGTAAAATGTCAAGTTAGGTCAAACCCTTTTCCTTCAAGAACAAGTGGGACACCCTATTTGGAGTTCTATTTTAGCTTATCAGAATCTTCTCAAGTAGATCATTGCCCCACTCAAGTAAATTTAATGTTACTTAAAATTCTTCGAGCCTTTTGGAATTCTAAGGGTCTTTTAAATAGTTTCCAATGTCAACTTTTAGTATTTTGAAGTGCTATATTATTAGACCTTATCTAGTACATATAAATTCTCCCTTCTGATCAAACTTTCTTGAAGCCGGTTCATGAATTGAATTTTAAATCTTATAAATTCTTATAACTTGAATTCCTTTACTTGTGGCAAATTACTCCAACGTCTTATCTTAAGTGTAGTTGCTTGCATTATCACATTTGTGGCAAGCTTGCCTATATCTGTCTCTTATCTAAGGTGTGGTTGTTCTATATTATCACCTTGATGGTGAGATACTTATCTTTTCATTTATTCCTTAACTCTCCATTTATTTTTTTTCTTTTGTTTGCTTGTCATTTTATCTAAGCATATCTATCACTACTACTGTTACCATACTACAGCTACTACTATACAACCACTACTACTAGTACTTCTATTATACTACTACAACTATTATTAAAAGCATCAACGAGATAAAAGAGATGCACTCTTCTTGAAACAGTTTGGCACTCCATTGACCACTATTACTAAACTACACCACTATAACCAGCTAATCCCTAGAGTTAAGTTCTTTATAGACCTCATAGGTAGAGAAAAGGAAGCCTTGTGCTCTTTGTTTGAAAGCTATCGGCACACTTATTGTATACTAGTGGCGATCAGCACCTAGTTGTACTCATCCGATAGGCAGCATAGCTTTGTGTAATACTCCACCTTCTTCTCTGCCTTGGATAGCTCAATCACCATCTCAAAAATAGTAGATTTGAAGAAGAAGAAGAAGAAGAATTTGAAGAAGAAGGAAGCTGAGGTGGGTGGGAGAGCCCAAGGGTATCTTTCTTTAAGCTACTTCACAAGCCCTAAAAACCAAAATGTAAATATTGGCCAAAATGTTTTGGCCAAAACTGAAATATTTCAACTAATATTTAAAACCTCGATCTAAATATGGGCTTGATTACCACATAAAATAGACTTTTCTTGCCATATAGAAGTGGACTTAAATTGTCAAGTAAATATAGACATAATTGGCCATGTGGAAGTGGACTTATGTTAACCATGTGAACGTGGAGTGAATTTCCCATTTAAGAATGGACTTGGATGCCATATAGAATGGACTTTATTTGCCATAAGAAAGTAGACTTGATTGGCCATATGAAAGTAGACTTGAATTTTCATGTAAATGTGAGCTTGATCACCACACAAGATGGACTTTAATATTGTATGGAAGTGTACATGAATTATCACGTAAATGTGAGCTTGGTTATTATACAAAATGGACTTTGTTTGCCATATGAAAGTAGACTTTGTTTACCATATAGATTTAGGCTTGATTGTTGCACAAGATGGACTTTATTTTCCATCTGGAAATAGACTTTGTTTGTGATAACAATATATGCTCCCATTAGTAAAGTTGACTTAGGGCAATAGTAGGCGGGCATGGTCAAGGGATTCCAACTCCACCATATATCATAAACGACCATCATTGTCTTCTAAAGGGTGTTGTAGGGGGTAAAAAACTTATGTTTGCCTATTGACAAGTATCTAGAGGATGAATATCCTAGTTTGTGTCAATAGACTTTCTTCTTCATCATTGAGATTTGACATAATAACATTTATCCTGAGTCCCTTGAATGAGTTTCACCCTTACTCCCTAGGTGAACTTAGTCTTTGCTCTGAGGGTGAGAGGTCTCTGCCATTGAATGGGAGGTGAGGAGTTAGTTCGTGCTTATGTAGGTAAGCTTGAACTCACTTAGTCAATGGGCCAAATTCTATATTCAAAAGAATTCAATTGATAACACACTTAAAGTCATTAGCCAAACTTTGAAGTGAATCCAACACGCACTCTAAATCTATTGATAATGCTTTAAACTTAATTGACAACATGCCAAAGAGGTCATTGATTATCAAATCATACATCAAAAAGAGCCAACTAACAATAAGCATAATGTAGTCAGTAAACTTTAGATTTTAAATGGGTCAACTAATACAAATGAGATAGTCAGCCACACCTTGAAATCTAGCCAAATTATCAGCATCCACCAAGGATCAAACTAAGGTCCATCTAGTCATATTTCAAGTGAACATGAGTAGGGCAGCGAGTATTAATCACTTCCCTCTTCCTCGCTTATTTTCATTATTATTATGATTTTTAATTTAAATTTTCTAAATTGTAAAGTGAAGCTATGCTCTTTATGTAAGCTATGTATTTTTTCTCAAATTAAGGAATCATGCTTTTCTCTTTGTCTGGATAGGTTGTTTACTTTAGGAGATTCCTTATGATTGTCAGCATAATTGACAATAGAAAATTCTACCTATTAAAAGTTATATTCCCAAGATGTCTGATTATGCTACAAAACATTCTTAAATTTTATTTATTATTTCAATATTACTTCTTGGAGTCTTTGGCTAACTCAAATGGTTGATTTTAGCTCTATTGTGATATAATAATAGTATAGTAGTAGCAATGATACTATAAAAGTACTAGCAATAGTATACTACTAATAGTAGTATAATAGTAGTGTAATAGTAGTAGTAATAGAAGTAGGAGTAAGACTACTATTGGTAGTAGTAGAAGTATAGTGGTAGTATAGTAGTTGTAATATAGTGGTAATAATAGTGGTAGTATAGTTTTATAATAATGATATAATAGTATATCAATAGCATAGTATAATAGTGTTATAGTAGCAATATAGTAGTAGCGAAGTACTGGTATAGTAGTAGTCATAGTAGCTATATGAGGAGGAGGAGGATAGTAGTAACATAGTAACACACTACCATTACTAGTGGAAGTAGTAGTAGTGTAATAGTAGGAGTAATATAGTATAATAGTAGTTATAGTAGTACTAGTCATAAAAGTAGTATAACAGTATAATAGTAGTAGTGTTTGTAGTAATAGTAGTAGTAGCAATATAGTAGTAGTACTAGTAGTAGTGTAGTAGTAGAATAGTAGTTGTAATAGACTTAGTATAGTAGTATTAATGGCAGACTAGTTGTGGGAGTATAGTAGTAGTATCATTATTGCAATAAGTGTAGTAACAATAGTATTGTACTTATAGTATAGTGGTAGTGTAGTAATGGTTTGGTATTAGTATTGTAGTAGTTGTAGTAGTATAACAGTAGTATTTTATTATAATAGTAATAGAATTATATTAGTAGTGTCATAGTAGTAATTATAGTAGCATAGTAATAGTAGTGATATAATAGTAGTAGTGTGAATAGTATAGTAGATATAGTGCTAATATAGTAGTGGTAGTGGTAGTAGTATAGTAGTTGTTTATTGTAGTAATAGTTGTATAGTGAAAGTCATGATAGTATAGTTGTAATAATAATATAATCATAGCAGTAAGAGTATTATAGTATAATAGTACTAGTCGCAGTAGTACTAGTAGTAGAAGAAGCATAGAGGTATAGTAGTAGCACTAGTTGTATTACTTGTAGTAATAGTTATATAGTAGTAGTAGCATAGTAGTAATAGTAATGATAGCAGTTTAGTACTAATATAGTAGTAGTAATAGTAGTAGTATAATAGTATAAGCAGTACAGTAGCAGTCATAGTATTATAGTTGCGGTAGCAGTAGTAGTATAGTAGTAGTAATAGTATATTTGTAGTATGTAGTAGTAGAAGAGTAGTAATAGTTGTAAAATAGTAGTTGCATTAGTATGATAATGGTAGTAGAATAATATTTGCATAGTACTAGTAGTTATATTGTAGCGGTAGTAATAGTAGTATATTAATAGTATAGCAGTAGTATAATAGTAGTAGCCATAGTATTATTGTAGAAGTAGCAATATAGTAGTAATAATATAGTAGTAGTAATAGTAGTATTAGTTGAAGTACAGTAGCAGCAACATTGTAATAGAAGTACAATAGTATTAGTAGTAGGAATATGGTAGTAGTAATTATAATAATAGTAGTTATAGTTGTATTAGAAATAGTAGTAGTAATAATTATATGGTAGTTATAGTAATATAATAATAGTTATAGTAGTAGTAGAGTAATAGTAGTATAAGTATAGGAGTAATAATAATAGTAGTAAAGTATAGGAGTAGTAATATAGTAGTAGCACTAACAGTATAAATATGGTAGTAGTATTGTTGTATAATAGCAATTATAGTAGTATAATATTAGAGATAACAGTCGCTACATAGTAGTAGTTGTAGTAGTATAGTAGTAACTGTAAAAGTTATAATATAATAGAAGTAGAATAATACTAGAAGTATAGAAGAAGTAGTAGTAACAATAGTATAGTAATAATAATAGTTTAGCTGTATTAGTATAATAATACCAGCAATATAGTAGTAATAATATAGTAATAGTGATAGTATAACAGTAGTATAATAGTAGTATTACAGTATACTAATAGTACAATAGTAGTATAATATAGTAATTTTAGTACTAAATGTGTATTGTAATAAAAGGTATAATAGTAATATTGTACTATAATAGTACAAGTGTATTATATTAGTAATATACTAGTACTATAATCACAGCAGCAATAATAGTAATAATATTATTATAGTAGTAAAAAGTAGTAGTAATAGCATAGTAGTAGTTTAATTAATAATAGTAGCATTGTAGTAGTATAACAACAACAACTAATTAATAGTAGTATAGTAGTAAGACAGTTATAGCAGTAGTAGGTATTGTTGTAATATGATAGTGATACAGTATTTGTGGTATTCTTAGTAGTATAATAATAGTAATAGGTGTAATATTATACTACTCTACTTCTATAGTAGTATTAGTATTACATTATTACTATATTACTATATTATTACTATTATTACTACTATTACTACTATTATAACACTATTGTACTACTAGTACGACTATAGTATTACAACTATAATATTACTATAAATACTTTTATAATACTACCATTATAACTACTATTATCCTATCCTATCACTATACTAGTATACTACTATATTACTATTATACTACTATTATATTATTACTAGTACTGTTATGCTAATATTATATCACTATTAGTAGAATTAGTAGTAATATATTAGCAGCATTAGTAATACTATGGAAGTAGTGTAGCAGTAGAAGTAATATTAGCAATATAATACCAGTATAGTAGTAATATTTATAGTAATTACATAATAGTAGCAGTACTAGAGTGTAATAGTAGTATAATGATATAACAACAAGATAATAATAGTATATTAGCAATATTATAATAGTATAGTAGTAATACTATCAAATACTATAGTAATATAATACTTTTAACAATAGTATATTATATTATTACTATAGTACTAGTATTCTACTACTATATTAACACAACTACCATTATACTAATACGATATTATTACTATATTACTATTATTATATAATACTGCTACTACTACTATATTACTAGTATATTATATCTACTACTATTAATGTACTACAATCATTAATATGCTACTACTATACTTTTATTATACTACTACTTTATTATTAATATAATACTACTATACTATTAATATACTACTACAATGCTACTGCTACAATTAAAATTCTACCACTATTTTACTACTATAATACTACTGCTACTATGATTATTATTACTACTATAATTTTATTAATATACCATGTTGCTACTATATTACAAATACTATAACTTTACTACTAGTATTACTGCTAATACTACATTACTAATACACTACTATGTTACAATTATACAACAACAACCACTACTGCTAATATTATATGACTATAACTATTGCCACTAATATGCTCTTATAACATAATTACTATTTCCACCACGACTACTACAATATTCGTATGATGCTTCTGTATTATCACTATCCTATTGCTATATGGTTATAATTACTAATACTATTATACAACTATTACGCTATTACCACTACTATGCTGCTGCTACTACAAATTAATATACTATTACTATACAACTACTACTATATTATTATACTATAGCAATATCGCTATTATACTGCTACTATATTACAATAACAACTACTATTATACTTTAGTTATTGCTATACTACTACTATTATCCTACTACTACTATACTTTTTCTATTGCTACTATTATACTATTACAATGTTATTACTACTACTACTATTTCTTCTACTACTACTATATTATTAATATACTAATACTACAGTACAATAATTATACAATAATTATTGCTACTATACAATTACTATGCTACTACTATATGACTACAATTACTACTACTATGCCACCATTAAGCAACTACTACACTACTACCGTTACAGTACTACTACAATTATACTATTAGTATGCCACTACTACTATGCTATTTATTACTACTTTTATGCTACTCTTAATAGTACTAATACCGCTACACTGCTACTACTACTACCCTACTACTACTACGCTACTACTAATATACAAGGACTATCATACTATTACTTCTATACTACTACTACCATTATACTATTCCTATACTACTACTACACCGATATTATTATACTACTATTGCTACTATTACTATTGCTATACTACTATTTTACTTTTATGATACTAATAGTATGCTACTGTAACTATTACTTCTATACTTTTACTTTTACTATACTACAATTGTTACTATTACTATATTACTACTACTACTACAACAACTATGCTACTATGATAATATTACTATATTAGAACTATACTACTACTACTACAGTAAAAATATACTATCACTACTATACTACTATTAAGGAGAAGATGATGAGAAGGAGAAGATAATAGGAAATAGAAAAGATGAACAAAATTAAAAGAATATGATTGTTCTCTTAGCTGTAGGTGGAGGAGAATTAGAAGAAGTAAAATAAAGAGAGACCCTACATGGGAGAGGAAAGGAAAGTGAAAAAATGAAAAAAATTATTATTTCCAGCTATAAAGGAGGAGAAGGGAGAAGGGTAAAAAAAAAATAAAAACAAAAGAGTGCCAACTAGGACAAGGAATAAGAAATAGAAAAATAAAGGCAAAAAAAGAAGAAGAAAGGGTTGTTGAAAAAAAAATTTTGCCATAAAAGAAAGAAAGAAAAAATAGAGAAAAAAATTGCTATAAAAAATATAGATATATTTTTTACTTCAATTTGTGTGGCCAAACAATAATCTAGGATCAACTCGTGGGGTCATCCAAAAATTATTTTTGGTCTAAAACCAACTTGCGAGATCTTTGAACATCTTTTTGGACTAAGACAAGCTTGTGAGTTTGCCAAATGTCCATTCAAAGTAAGGACAGCTTGCAAGCTCCTCGAACGTTGACTCGTACTATGGTATGCTTGCGAGCTCGTCGAATGTCCATTTCTATTAAGGCCAACCCCTGGGCTTCTTGAATGTCTATCAGACTAAGGCCAACATGCAAACTCACTAAACATCTACTTGGATTAAGACCAGCATGCAAACTTGTAAGAAGTCTATCAGACTAAGGCTAGCTTGTAAGCTTACTGAAGATCTATTCAAATTAAAGCTAGTTTATGAACACGCCGTATATCTACTTATACTAAGTCAAGCCTGTGAGCTTGCTGAACATCCATTTAGACTAAGGACAGTCTGCAGACTTGTTGAATGTCTATCGGACTAAGGCTAGCTTGCAAGCTCGCTGAGCATCTACTTGGACTAAGACCAACATGCAGGCTCATCGAATGTCTATCAGACCAAGGCCAACTTGCGAGCTAGTTGAATATCTACTCATATTATAGTATGCTTGCGAGCTTGTTGAACATCCATTTGGATTAAGGCCAGCCCCTGGGCTTTTTGAACATTTATTAGACTAAAGCCAACATGCAAGCTCACGGAACATCTACTTGGACTAAGGCCACCATGTGGACTTGCCAAACATCTATCCACTAAGGCTAGCTTGTAAGCTTGCTTAAGGTCTATTCAGATTACAACTAGTTTACAAGCTCACCGAATATCTACTTGTACTAAGTCAAACTTGTGAGCTCGCTGAATGTCCATATATACTAAGGCCAACTTGCAGACTCATCGAATATCTATCTGACTAAGGCTATCTTGCGAGTTCACCGAGTGTCTACTTAGACTAAGACCTACATGCAAGCTTACCAAATGTCTATTAGACCAAGGCCAACTTACGAGCTCGCTGAACATCTACTCGTACTATGGTATGCTTGTGAGCTCGTTGAACATCCATTTAGATTAAGGCTAGCCCCTGGGCTTGTTGAATGTCAATTAGACTAAGGCCATCATACAAGCTCACCGAATGTCTACTGGGACTAAGACCAACATGCGGACTCGCCAAACATCTATCAACTAAGGCTAGCTTGTGAGCTTACCAAGGGTATTTCTAGATTAAAGCCAGTTTATGAGCTCATCGAATACCTACTTGTACTAAGTCAAGCCTGTCAGCAAACTGCATGTCCATTTAGACTAAGGCTAGCCTTCAAACTCATTGAATATTTATCAGACTAAGGCTAGCTTGTGAGCTCGTCGAGCATCTACTTGGACTAGTGGACTAAAACCAACATGTAGTATGCTTGTGAGCGCATTGAATGTCCAACTGGATTAAGGCCAAACCCTAGTTTGTTGAACATCTATTAGACTAAGGCTAACACACGAACTTGCCGAATGTCTATTGACAAAGGCTAGTTTGTAAGCTTGCCAAAAGTTTATTCAGATTAAAGCCAGTCTACGAGCTTGCCAAGCATCTACTTATACTAAGTCCAATTTGTAAACTCGCTAAACATCCATTTGAACCTAGGCCAACCTGCAGACTCATTGAATATCTATTAAACTAAGTCTAGCTTGTGAGCTTGCTGAGCATCTACCTAGACTGAGACCAACATGTAGGCTCGTTGAATGTCTATTGGACCAAGGCTAGCTTGCGAGCTCACCGAGGGCTCTTGAACTAAGTTAATTAAATTAAAGTAATTCAATCACACTGAATAAATAAAACCATTTAAACTTAGATGAATCACTAAATGGACCTAAGTCAATTAAGTTAATGGGCTAAAACTCAAATTATACTAGTCCAAAATCCAAATTGAGTCAATTTAGACAAAATTAGTTCAAACCCAACCTCTTTTTTGTTCAAATCAGGTCAATATGAAATCTAATTAATGTTTAACTAAACCCTAATTATTCAATCAAGTTCAAATCAAACCCTAATTGGGTCAAACCAATTTTGAATCAAACTCTAGTTGGATTGCACTAGTTAGAATCAAATCCTAAGTGGGTTAAATAAAGTTCAAACCAAACACTAATCAGGTTGAATTTAGTTTAAACTAGACCCTAGTTGGGTTAAATCAAGTTCAATCTGAACCCTGATCAGGTCAAATCAAACTTAAATTCAAATCAAAACTAGGTCAAGCTTGAACCAAAACTAATTAAGGTTCAGACTCGAACTTGATGAAGGTCTGACATGGGTTGAATCCAAACCCATTAATGGGTTGAGCCTTGATCCATCAAGGACTATTAAGGATTAGATTCAAGATCCATTGAGAATCCAATAAGACCCAATTAGGGTTGGATCCAAGATCCATTGAGAATCCAATAAAACCCAATCAATGTTGTATCTAAGATCCATTAAGGATCCATCAATAACCCATTAAGTGTTAGGTCCAAGATCTATTAAGGATTCATTAAGAGCCCCTTAAGACTTGGATCCAAGATCCATTAAGCATCCATCGAGAACCCATTAAGGGATCCAATAAGAAACCATTAAGCGTTAGATCCAACATTCATGAAACATCCAATAAGAGCCCTATTGAGGGTTAGATCCAAGATTAATTAGAAACCGAATAAGGGACTAACATAATGTTGAACATAAACCGAATTATATTAAATCAAACTTGAACCTAAACCAAGGTTTGAACATCAATTTGAATTAAATCACACTCGAATCAAAATCATGTTCTGAATACTAAATTAAATCAAATCAAATTCAAATCAAGATTATATTTTGAACATTGAATTGAATCAAATCAGAGTTGAGCCTAAATCATGTTCTAAATACTATACTAAATCAAATCAAATCTAGGGACATAAGTTAACCTCAGTCTAGAACACAACAAACAAAGACATCATCCTTCAAATATGGACTATCATGTCTTGATAGAAACTTGGTCCAAATTGAAAGCTCTAATTAGGAAATAACCATAGAAGTATTGTGAGAGCAACTAAGACAACAAGGGAAAGAGAAAGATAAAACTCAGAAGAAGGTTAATGGAGATGATGATTCAAATAAGACAAAAGCTCAACAAGTTGGAGCAATCTCAATAGTCATCTCATAAAGCTATAGATGTGGTAGAAGATACACCTCTTGTAGGTGAAATCCTTAAAAGTGTAGCTCCTTCACAAGCACCTCCTCCACCAATAAGGATACCCAATCCTCGATCTTAGGAATTCCTATCAATGTGGAGCTCCAGCATAAACCCTATAGCAAGTACAACAAATGATTGCTACACAACTAAGATAAGGAAGTCACATGAGTATAATAAATGATGCAGATAAATCAAACGTTAATCATCATGACCATGTACCTATCCTAAAGGCCATATAGTTCTTAAGTTCAAAAAATTTAATGGCATTGATAACTCTAAACAACACATACCTCATTTCATGACTCTATTTGGGAATTCAAGTAATAACCCCTCATTGTTATTTCCCTAATTTTTAATAAGTTTAACTAGGGTAGCATTTGAGTGCTATGCTAGTTACAATCTGAGTCTATACAAACTCGCTCACAAATGAAAGGAGTTTTTTGAATCAAGTTTGGCGGAGTCAACAATAGGTGACCATTGCAAATCTCATTGTAACACTAAAGTGTGATAATGAATTGGTCTTGGATTACATCACATAGTGAAGAGACCTTAGTATTAGGTGTGAACAATCGACAAGAAAATTTGGGGCTATAAATTTAATTCACAGTAACATAAGGAAGAACTGGAGGGCACCATACTTGAGTGCTTCGAAGAAGTTATTGCACAAGTCAATAAGCTGGAGAGGATTGGCCCACCAACCTTAGTTGGTTCATAAAATTTGAAACTAGAAAAAGCCTTTGACCACACTTCAAAGCTAAGCCAACTCAAAAGTCATTGATGATGCTTGGCTAAGCCAACCCTAAAAGTCATTGGTGACACCTTAAATATAATTGACAAAATGCTAATAAGTCCATCAATTATTAAATCAAAGTTTAAATAAAGTCAACTGACAACAAGCTCGAAGTCATTGACCACACTTCAAAGCTTAGCCAACTAAAAAGCTATTGGTAATGCTTAACTAAGCTAAACCTCAAAAGCTATTAGTGATGCCTCAAACTTAATCGATAACACACTAATGAGACCATCAATTTTCAAATCAAATCAACTTATGGTAGTCATGAACTTGCTTAGTTTGTCAGTTAGATGCCTTGATCAAGAAAATTCAACAAATAGTACACTTAAAGTCATCGACCACAAGCCAAAGCTAAGCCAACATAGAAACCATTGGTGATGCTTGGCTAAGATGACCCAAAAGTTGTTGGTGACATCTCAAACTTAATTGATCGCACACCAATGGGGTAGCTGATTATCAAATTAAAAATTAAAAGAAAAATGACAACACAATCTAAGCCGTATGCCATACTTCAAACCTAAGCCAACTCAAAAACCATTGGTGATGCTTTACTAAGCCAACCCTAAAAGCTGTTGGTGATACTTCAAACATAATTGAAAACATATCAATGAGGCCATCAATTATCAAATTAAAAATCAAAGAAGGTAAACTGATGACACACTCGAAGCTGTCAACCAAATTTTGGAGATAAACCAACTCAAAAGTTGTTGGTGATAGTAACCTAAACCAACCCTAAAAGCCATTAGTGGTGCTTCAAACGAAATCAACAACATGCCAAGAGGCCATTCATTATAAAATTAGAAATTACAAGCACAAGTTAGTGCTACTAATCATTTTTGTCTCATGTCAAGAATCAAAAAAAGTCAACTAATATCAAACAAAAAGCCATCTATAAAACTTTAGATCTTCATGGGGTCAATTGACATAAGCCAACTTTTAGCATGAGCCAGGGATCCAACCAAGCATCCCGCTAGGTCAAGTTTCACTTGGTCATGAGCACCGGAGTAAGGCAGTGACGCACATCGAGCCTATTCCCACTTCCCTTCTCATTCCGCTCTCTTTTATGATTACAAAATTAAATTCTTTAAAATGTAATGTGAGGATATACTCTTACTTAAGCCATGTATCCCTTTTCTCAAATCAATCAAATTATGCTTTCTTTCCTTTTTGTCTCTATTTTTATTAGCTAGGTTTCTCATTTTAGAAGGTTTCTCATAATTATTGGAGAATTAAAAATAGGAGCTTATACTTATTGGAAGTCATATTTCCAGAACATCGGATCACACTCAAACCACCTTACAGTTTTATTTGTTATTTCAAGATTGCCCTTTGGGGTCTTTGCTATCCTAGGTAGTCAATTTGGATTCCACAATAGTATAGTAGTAAAAGTCCTAGATGTATAATATAGTAGTAGTAGTATTAGTAATAATACTGTAGCAATAGTAGTATATTAGTATAGCAATTATAGTAGTATAATGGTAGAAATAGAAATATATTAGTAATAGTAGTATAGTACTAATATTGTAGTATAGTAGTGATAATAATAGTATAGAAACAATATTATAGTATTACAATAGTAATAATGGTAGTGGTAGTTGTACAAACAGTAATAAAAGTAATAGTATAGTACTAGTAGTTATAGCAGTACTACTATTAGTCGTATAGTAGAAATATAGTAGCAATAAAAATAATAGTAGTAGCAGTAACAGCAGTAGTAGCCGCATTAGCAGTATAATAATAGTAGTAAAAGTAGCACTACTATAGCTATAATAGCAATACTACTATTAGTAGTAGTAGTAATAATATAGTAATAGTATATTAGTATTAGTATAATAGTAGTAATATAATAATAGTAATACTATACTACTATTATTGCTACAACAATAATTATTAATACATTAGTATAACTTTACTACTATTACTACTATTATACTACTAATATACTACTACCAATGCTACTATTATTATATTAGCCTTATTACTAATAATAGTACTATTATCTTGTACTACTACTGCGCTATTGCTATTTGTATGACTACTCCTATTATATTATTAGTATACTACTACTATACTACTAATCCTATAATTATACTACTACTAGTACTACTAATATACTATAATATTACTATACTGCTACTGCTACTACTGCAAGTATAACTATTATACTACTAGTAACATTTCTGTTATACTACTACTAGTACTATTATTACTATTGCTATTATAGGACTACTATAGTGCTACTATACTACTACTAGTAGTACTATTATTATGTAATATGACTACTATACTACTATTTTAATACTACTAGTAGTACTATTATTATACAATATGACTACTATACTACTATTATACTACTACTAGAGTGTCATACTACTACTTCTATATTACTATTATACTACCATTATACTACTAATATTATACTACTATTGTTATACCACTACTAGGATACTACACAACTAATGCTATTACTACTATACTACTACTATTCTACTACTATTTTATTATTACTAGTATAGTACTACTATGCTATTACTATATTACTATATTATTACTATGCTATTATAATTCCGTTTACTACTGTACTACTTATATGCTATTATAACTTCTATACTACTACTACTAATACTATACTAGTTCTATGCTGCTGCTACTTGCACTACTATACAATATATAATAGTATTACTATACTGCTACTATTACAATACTACTTCTACTGCTGCTATTAGTACTAGTACTATTACCACCACTACTACCATACTACTACTAGGACTACTAATAATTACTACTATACTACTACTATCATTTGTATTCCTACTACTATACTACCACTACTGCAATACTACTACTACTCTTATAATAGTAGTATACTAGCAGTAGTAGTATTATAGCAGTAATACAATAATATTAGTATAGTAGTAGTATAGTAATATAGTAGTATAGTATTATTGAAGAATCTTGGTTCAATACCAGTTCTAGTCCGGATGACTCCTTGAGATCAAATCCGCTTGGCCACCCTGTCACTAATCTGTAAGAGGAAGAAGAACAATGAGCAAGACTACCGTGAGATTCTCCAATGACGGACACTTTGACGCTCAAATCAAAAAAGTTTGTATTGATTTTGGTTCATAGAGTGAGAGAAATAAAGAATTTGAGAGAGATATTCCCCCTACCTTCATGGCTACTTCATGCTTTATAGGTCGAGAAGGTCTTTGATAGGATTTGGGATTTTAGTCCTAATTATGTTGGATGCTACTAATTTGACTACCATCACTCCAAGACATTTTGCTAATAGTTTCACTAGGATCTGTGTCCCCTATATTTTCATGAATACCTTATTATATCCATATATTGGTTGACCTTGCCAAATATTATAGTTGGCCTTAGGATGTCTGTTTGCTTAATGGACTATAGTGATATTGCCAAGGTGACTTGACCTTGGCAACATCACCTCGGATAATGGCCTCAAGGTTGATAGCTCGGTCACCTCAATTAGTAGCTCATCCCACACGTTGGGTCCATCTTTGCATTTAGTTCAACTATTTTTCAGCTTAGTGTATCATAAGTACCCCCCAACTCTAATCATGGAGTTTAGGCGGCTTGGTATGCACTTACTTCCTCTTTCACTGGCATAGATGTGTTTTTTTGAGTATACATCTTGAATTCTTGAAGATGTTAGATCTACTCCCACATGGTTTGATAAGCCTTATATGTGACTTGGTAACTCATCGCATACCTTAGACTTTTGTGTTCTTGATTCTTCAGTCACTTTCTCCTAGATTTAATTCTTGGTTACATTTTGTACAGGGTTGACCTAGATGTTGTTCATAAGTGAGTTTTTGAGGCAATAGGCAGGCACTCCTTAGGTGTCTTCCATCCTTTTATCTCAAAAAGAGGTCTTCCAAAGTAGAAGGCAATGCTCCCCATCAAGAGTATGCCCAAGGCCCAAGGAAGAAGAGGTGAGAGGAGGAAGTTGGTCTACAAGGGAAGTGTAGCAAAGAAATGGGTAGGCAATACCTCATTCTTCTGAATCCCTCTCTTGAGTTGAATTTATATGAGAGGGCACCAAGGCACTAAACTCTTCTATCACGAAGTCCACTTACTCTGAGAACAAGGCAATTATGACTTCTGAACCTACACCTCCTCCTCCCACTATCAAAGTGTGGGCGAGGTCCAACTCCAATCATCTAAGCTCCTTAAGCAAGGAGATGGATGCCGAGGAGTACTTCCTTAGAGATTTTGGGATAGTGGAAACTCCCACATTGAGTAGCTCATTGTAGATCCGGTCTTCATTAAGGGGGACCAGACTTGTGCCAACATCATCTTCCATCAATATTACTCCTCTTCTCCCTTTTGCTGACTTTTAGCTTAGTTGTAGACACTATAATTTTTTTATTATATAGGTTGATACTTTTTGAACCTTAGAAATAAATGACTTGTAAGAAGAATAACACCACTTAAGCTGAGGAGGATGTGAACTTCCTCTATTCTCAACTTGAGTCACTCTAGCTTGAGATTGGGAAGATGAAGAGAGTGATAGAGGAGGAGAGAAATATCCTCCAGGTGGAGCGAGATTCAGCCTTAACAAGTCTAATGGAATTAGAGGATTGGCAAAGGGTTGATATAGACCAAGTAAAGGATGAGGTAATAGCAATGTTTTTCTAGAGCTCAAAGTAGTTGAAGTCCTTTAAGTAGTGTAAGATGCAGGCTATTGTTGAGTTCAAGGCCGGTGATGAGTATCTCTAGGAGTAGGGCCTTCCCCTTGCCAACTTCTTCTCTGTCATCCTCTGCTATAGGGACACAATAAAGAAGACTCACCATGATCCTGACTTTGAGCTTGATGACCTTTGAGCAAAACCTTGCAATGACTTGAGGATTCAGCTCCTCAAGTGGAGGAACAAGGAGATCCTTTATAGAGAAAAAGAAGCAAAGGCATCTGCTAAGCATTGAGCGCTTATTGCCATGAAGGAGTCTGCCGAACACCTAGCATCCTCCAAATAGTCCCACATTATTCTCCTTCATCTATTTTATAAAAAGATTTTGTAAATGAGTTTCCCATCGAATATGATATTCTCTTGATAAATGAAAGAGGTTTTCTTTTACTTGCACCTTTTCCCTTTTCATCTTTGGCTTGCATCCCTCTTGCACACATCTTGGCCCAGGCTGACTTAGAGGTCAGTTGTTGTTCATTATGCTTGCAAATCAGCATATAGCTTCACCCTTTAGCTAGTGTGAAGATTGCTATAAACTAATAAGTCATAGCTCACCTTTGTAATGTTTGGCTTTGTAGCTCTTTAAGTAGTGCTACATAAACTTGATATAGTTGATAGTCATCCTTCCACCAAGAGGAGAATGGCTTGGGGAAGACAAGGGACCATTAAGAGAGAAACTTCAAGGACTATAGTGTAACTTAACTGAAGGCTTTACATAAGAATCTTATGTCTTGGCAGAGTTCTGAGCTTCTTATGGTTGGCTTATTATCAATGTCTTATGCTTGGTATAAAACTAAAGTCTTATGCTTCATTTATTATTGAGGTCTTATGCCTAGCCTGTTGTTGAGTCTTATGCCATGCTTATTACTAAGGTCTTATGCCCTATATAGAATAAAGTTCTTATGCCTTGCTTATCACTGAGGTCTTATATCCTAGGTAGAATTATACTCTTATACTTGTCTTATCACTGAGGTCTTATACCCTAGGTGAATTTGAGGTCAAAAGCTAGACATATTATTGAGGTCTTATGTCTTGAGTAGATTCAATATCTTATGCCTGGCTTATTCTCAATATATTATGCCCTGGTAGAATGAGGTCTTATTCCTGGCATACTGCTAAGGTCTTATGGCTCAAGTGAATTTGAGGTCTTATGCCTAGCTTACCACCCTAGGTGAATTCGAGATCTTGTGGCTCTGGTGCATTCAAAGTCATATGCCAACTTATTTTTTAGGTCTTCTATCTAGTTTATTGCCGAGATCTTATGCCCCGAATGAATATGTGGTCTTGTGCCTTAGGTTAATCTGAGGTCTTTTGCCTAGCTGAATTTTAAGGTCTTATATTCTAGATAGAACTGAGCTCTTATGCTCTGGGTAGAACCAAGGTCCTATCCTTGGCTTATCACCAAGATCTTATGTCATAAGTGAATTTGAGATTTTAGCCTGACTTATCATTGACGTTCTATGCCATGAATAAATTTGAGGTCTCATGTTTGGCTTAATTACCAAGGTCTTTTGTCTTGAGTGGATCTGAGGTCTTTAGTGCTCTATTAGGACATGACTTGTCAATATCTAAAGAGATAATGTTGGCACAATTTAGTATAAAGATATAACCTTCTGAGGTTGTCTACATGCCATATCTTAGAAAGTTCCTTATCATCTAGGAGCTCAATCTTAAATGTCCTTGGCCCTGTGATCCTAGAAATTTTGAACAGGCCTACCTAGTTTGGAGATAATTTACCTAAAACTTGATTAATGAGTTTAGTCTATTGAATTATGTAATCACCTGATCGTAATCCTCAATTGCATTCTCATGCATTGTAGCGTCAAGCCACTCATAGCTAGTACTTAGTAACTCTAGTGCAAACCCTCTCCCAAACTTGTAGGATGAGATCCTTCTAAGCTCAAACATTTGCCTCATTCATTTTAGGATCATAAGCCTAACATGAGCTGAAGTAAGTCTAATTTCCATAGGAATGATAGCTTCAACCCCATATATGAGCTTGAAAGATGCCTCCTTGGTTGTTGTCCATGGCATGGTTGGCAAGACCACAGACATGCGGTAGCCCATCGACCAAGAACATTTGTCTCTTTTGAGATGCTTCTTTTTGCCTAAAAGTAGGTTTAATTAGTTACCTCAATCAGGCCATTAGATTAGGGGTGGTTACTGAGGTAAACCTTAGCCCTATGTGGATACTACTACAATATTCTTTGAATCTTGAGCTGTCAAGTTGCTTCCTATTGCCTATAACTAGCACTCATGGTAATATGAACCTACAGATCATGCTCTGCTATACGAACTCCTAAATATTTCTCTCAGTGATTGTATCTAGAGATTCAGCTTTCACCCATTTGATAAAGTAGTTAGTAGCAACCACTAAGAACATTCTTTGATCCGATGCTAACAGGAACAGACCTAAGTTGTCCTTCTCTTATTGGTCAAAAGGCCATATAGATTGTGTTTGATGAAGCTAGACCACCTAACTATGGTGTAAGGAGGCATGCCTCTTGTATTATTTGCATTTGGAGATGAATTCAAATGCCTTAAAAGCCATGTTGAGCCAATAATATCCTTGCCTAAAGAGAATAGGTGTTAGGCCCCATCCTCCACCATGGCTCCCACATATCCCACCATGAAACACTCAAAGGGCATAGTCAACTTCCTCAAATCTTAGATAATGGAGGTGGGTTATGAGAGGGATCCTTTATGCAAGACTCTTCTAATAAGGTAACATTCAGGGCTACCTTCATGATCTTCTGGGCCTATTTTAGGACCTTGGGAAGTTACCTATCTTTGAGGTTAGAGATAATGGGATCCATCCAATAGGGCTCTACATCCACCACATTCACCTCAATGGTTTATGATTAGCTAGGTTGTTGAAGATTCTCCGCAAAAATTTGCCTTGGTAGCAAATTTGAAGAAGCTGAAGCTAGCTGAATGAGAGGATCTACCTCTGTGTTGCTATTTTTGAGTACCTAGCAAATTTCCACTTGGTCTATTTTTGCCATAAGCTTTTATGCCTTAGCTAGGTACTAGGCCATGGTTGTGCCTTTTACCCATGCTCTGCAGTGACCTATAAACACACAAGCTATGATTAGCGAAATAGCTTTAATTTGTTAGCTTTTTTTGCTAACACCATATGTAATTTGAGGAGGAATGCTTAGTACTCTATGGCATTATTTGAGGCCTTGAATTCAAGCTAGGATGAATACTCAGCTACTCTCACATCTAAACTCTCAAGGAAAACATTGATCCTACCACTTGACTTGCAAGATGAGCAATTTACCTGAACCTCCCATAATTTTGATTCTGATCCTATCGGGTATGAGGTTAAGAAGTCTGCAAAAGCTTGGGCTTTGAAAGCCTTCCAAGCCTCTAAGCTGCCCTCAAATTGACTTAACTTGATAGATCACTTGAGAAATCTTCCTGATGTTTTTGGATTTTATAATATCTACCAAAGTGAGAGACTAGTGAGCATTGTGATCGAGTATGCTTGAAAGTAAGGGCAGGATATTCAGGTTGCTAGCACCATAGCGTATGCTAAATTCTCCAACGGAGGGTACCAAACCTCTACACCTATGAGTACATGACTCACATAGTATACAGGGTGTTATTTTTGACACTGGTTACTTATTAAAACTAAATTGATCACCTAGTCTAATGTAGTTATATAAAGGAAGAGTACCATTTTTAGTTAAGGTCTCACAAGTAAGGATGGTTCGGCTAAGTGCTTTTTGTGGTCTTCGAAGGCTCAATCACATTTTTACATCCATTCGAATCTATAGCTTTGCTTGAGCACCTTAAGAAAGGGGAAGTACCTCTCTCCAAATCTGCATAGAAAGTAATTGAGTACCACCTGGCGACCCATAATCCTTTTGCATCTCTTTGATGGAGCTCAGAGGCTTCATTCCCATAACGGCTTCAATCATTTTAGGGTTGGCATCCATTCCACATTCCAAGAATAAGTAGCCCAAGAACTTTCCTGAGCCTATCCCCAAAATATACTTCTTTGGGGTCAGGTTCATACTAAACTTTTGAATTATGTTGAAAGTATCCTCTAGATCCTTCAAATGACCATCAACATGGAGGATTTTCACCAGGATATCATCAACGTATGTTTCCACATTCCTACTAAACTGAAGCTTGAGAACTTTGTTCACTATTCTTTGGCATATTGCCCTTGCATTCTTTAGCGCAAAAGGCGTTAGAACATAATGGAGCATACCTTGATCTGTGAGATGGTAGTTTCCTCCAACTCTTTAAGAAGCATTTGAATATGATCATAGCCCATGAACACATCCAAGAATCTCAAAAGATGGTGGCCTCCCAATGTAGAGTAAATAAGCTAGTCAACTTAGATAGAAGATAACTATCCTTTGGGAAAGCTTTATTCTTATCAATGAAGTGGATGCACATTGTCTATTTACCATTGGATTTCCTTATCATTGCCATGTTTGCCAACCACTCAGGATAGTGGACTTCCCATATAAATCTTGCATCGAGAAGTTTACTCACCTCTTTTGGCATTTAGGGGCAAAGTGCCTTTTATTCTATTTAACTAGCTTTGAGTTTGTGTTGAGCCATTGAAGGGTCAATACCTGGGGAATTCTTAGAGGCCCATGCAAATAAATTTTGGCTCCTTCTTAGGAGTTTTTGTAATTTGATACATAAGAGATCTATAAGGTTCACCCAAACTAGAGTGTCCTCCCTAATGCTTCATTCTTGACTAGGCTAAGGAGCCATTCCATGGGCTTGATATGTCCCTTCTTTGGCTCAGTGATGGACTCGTTGATCTCCATTACTATCAGTTCTTTGCTTTCTTGCTTGAAACTATTTTGCCAGTAGGGTGCTTCACACTTCATAAGGAGACTATGGTCTTGTTATACTTTACCTATGCCATATTTAGTAGGAAACCTCATGACTAAACAAAAAGTTAAAATGATCACTTGGAGCTGATTGAGTACCAGTCATCCCAATATTACATTACAGGCAAAACATCTCCAAACTACCACAAACTTTGAGTTGATTGTTATGTTCCTTGGATCTTCTCCAACTGTAAGAAGTAAGTTAATCATACCAAGTGGGGTGATTGAGTCCATTATGAATTTAGTGAGCATCTTGATGTATGGCTCTAGCTTTCACTTGATCTACATTTAATCATAGGCTCGAGTGAATAGATTATTTGCTGAATATTCTATATCTATCATGATACGATAAGTAGTGTAGCCATCTAAGACCACTAGGATCACCAATGCGTTATTGTGAGGAGCGAAAATCCCTTCTAACTCCATAGCAGAGAAGATTATATTTTCATAGTTAGGCTCACAGTGGTCTCTATTCTTCTCCACCTCTTTCAAGCCCTCTTGCCCACCAGCGGGTTTGTAAAAGGGGTCCCAGGGGCTGTGGCTGTGTTTGGGTCATAGAGTTATCTTGCTGCACTTGTTCACCTAGCCAGCCAGATGAATTTTTTGACTTCATCGATCCTGGAGTTGCTTGCCCTTCGATTAGATTCTTGCATGATAATAGCCTTAGTGCTCTAGGCAGCATTGTTAGAAGGCTATCAATGTGCTTTGAGATTAACAAAGAAGGAAGGCATAGTAGATCTTAATGAAATCACCAATTATTGATAGAGCCCAATTCAACACTAGTTCTAGATTGCGGGCTCCACAAGAACAAATCTACTAGGTTGCTCTACTGCTAATTTGCAAAAAAAAGAAAGAATTATAAGGAGAATAGTTAGGAGCTTCCTTGATGATGGTCAGTCCAATGCTCAAGTCATAAAGGTTCTCTTTGGATTTTTGCTCAGAGAGATAGAGAAATAAAGAGTGTGTGAGAGAGAGAGAGTCCCCTACCTTCATGGCTACTCTGTGTTCTATAGGTCGAGAGGCTTTTGAGCAAATCCAGAATTCCATAATCTTAGCCTTGATTATGCTAAACTCTCCTTGTTTGCTTGCTATTACTCTTAGATTTTCTGCTAATGTCTTTTTGGGATCCATGCCACTAGAATTCCATGAATAGCAGACCATATTCATATATAAGCTGAGCTTACCAAATCTTCCCGTAGGATATGGGATGAGTTTTTGCTAGATGGACTACAATGATATTGTCGAGTTGACTTGACATTGGCGACATCACCTCGGATAATGGCCTCAAGGCCAAAAGCTTGGCTATCTTAGTTAGCGGTTCATTCCATAGGTTGGTTTCCTGTTTGCTTTTGATTTAGCTATTTTTCAACTCAGTGTATCATCAAGTATAATAGTAGTATTAGTAATAGTAGTAATAGTTAAGTACCAGTAGTATGGTAGTGATAGTAGTATATTACTATAATAGTATAGTAATATAAAGTAATTCAATAGTAGCAGTAGTATAATATTAGTAGTAATATAGAATATTAGAGATAGTAGTATACTAGTTGTAGTGCTATAGTAGTATAGTTGGAGCAATAGTAGTATATTAGTAGTATAAGTATAGTATGGTGGGTAGTATTATCATAGTAATAATAGTATTACTGTAGTAACAGTAGTAGAACTTCTACTATACTATACTACCACTATATTGTTATACTATACTACTAAACTGCTATATTACTACTACTAGTATACTATTACAATACCACTACGATTATAGTATACCGCTATATCACTACTATTACTATATGACCATTATACGGCAGCTAGTATATGACTTGTATTATTGTACTACTATAGTGTACTAATATAATACTACTATACTATTATTATTCAACAATATTACTAATACAATACTAGTATTACAACAAGAGTACTACTAGACTACTACTACTACAATACTACTATTATTACTACTATACTGCATCTACTTCTACACTATTACTATTACTACTATAATACTATTATTACTATTATATTGCTACTTGTGCTACTACTATACTACTAGTACTATTATTATTATTATTACTACTACTATATTATAATAGTATTACTCTACTGCTAGTATTATACTATTATACTGTCATAATACTATACTATTATTACTAGTATTACTAATATATTACTATTATAATACTGCAACTCTACTAGACTACTACTGCACTAATATATTATACTATTGTGTTATAATCCTATACTTCCACTATACTATACTACTAAAATATGCTACTATAATACTATTAGCACAATAAAACTAATATACTACTACTACTATTAAACTTCAATACTATATTAGTTTTATTATTACTACTACTATACTACTAGTGCAACTTTTACTACTACTATACTATACTAATACTATATTTCTATTCTACATTATTATAATATACTATTATACAACTACCATTATACTACTAGTATACTATTACTACTTCTATATTACTACTATCGTTACTAGTACTACACTGTACTATACTACTGTGACTACTATACTACTTTACTACTACAAATACTATTATATTATTACTACTACATTACAACTACTATACTACTATTATATTATTATATTATCATGCTATATGACTATAATGCTGCACTATACTACTATACTAGTATACTACTATTATGTTATTACTATTACTATAGTAATATTATACTACTACTACTCTACTACAACTATACTACTACTGTTACAAATAATATATTACTGTTACTACTATTATAGTATTACTTTACAACTACTACTATTGTATTACAACTATTACCGTACTGCTACTATAAACTACTATTATTATTATACCACTACTGTTATTACTACTACTACGATACTACTACTATACTACTTCTATTCCTATACTACTATACTATAACTGCACCATTACGACCAACGTACTACTCTACCACTATTACTATAATGCTACTACTATTATACCACTGTTATACTACTATACTACTATTATATTATTAGTACTATACTTTTATAGTACTTCTACTACTACTACGATACCATTCCCACTAATACTACTACTAAATTGGTACTATAATACTTCTATCATACTAATATACTTCTACTACACAAACAATACTACTATACGGTTATTATACTATTACTACCACTATTACTATAATATAAGATACTAATACTATTATACTACTTCTACTACTACTATTACACTACTAATATAGTGCTATTATACCTCTATTTTATAACTACTATACTATTATAACTATTACCGCTATACTCCTATTACAGTACTTTTATATCATTACTATACTATTATATTACTATTGTTATACTACTAATAGTACAACGACAACTATACTACTTCTACTTTTACTATGACTACGATTCTAATATTATAATGATATTATACTCCTACTTTATAACCACTATATTATTATTTTGGTACTATTATATTATTACTATATTATTGTACCAATAGTACTACTATACTAGTACTAATACTATTATAATTATTCTACTATGCTATAGAAGTAGTTCTGTATTATTACTATTGGTAGTATACTATTATTATTTGCAGTATACTACTACTGCTACTACTAGAACTACTATCACTAAACTACTAATATAATTATTACTATTACTACTAATTCTAAATTACATAAGTACAACTATACTACTATTATAATACTAAAATAATATTAACTATACAATAATTATTACTATTACTACTAATGCTAAATTACTCTAGTACAACTATACTACTATTAGAATATTATACTACTATACTATTATCCTGCTACTAGTAGTACTATTAATACAATACTACTGTTATAATACTAAAATATAGTAACTATACTATAATTATAACTATTATTACTAATGCTAAATTACACAAGTACAGGGATACTGCTATACTATTATCCTACTACTAGTAGTATTATTAATAGAATACTACTATTATAATACTAAAATAATGCTAACTATACTACTACTATACTACTACCATTACATTAGTATTTCTATAATAGTTTTACTACTATTACTACAACACCATTACAAATAATATACTAATGCTACTAATACTATATCACTACTTTTATAATACGACTACTACTATGCAACTATTACTATATTGATACTATTATACTACAAGAAGAACTACTACTATATTACTATACAACTAATATATTACTACTAATACTATACTGATACTATTATACTACCGCTATTGTCATCCTACAATTATACTGCTACTATTAGTATACTACTTATGTATTACTAATATATTTTTTTATTACTACTACTTACTACTCTAATACTATTATATTATTACTATCATACTGCTATAACTACTATTACTAATACTACTTCTATACTACTATTGCAAGTACTACTATAATACTATACTAATACTATACTATAACTCTAGATTATTATATTATACAATTATACTACTACTATATTACTATTATTACTACTACTATACTATAATTATACTATTACGATGACAATATTACTTCTATACTACTAATGTATTATTATTATAACTATTACTAACTACAACTGTATTACTATACTATTAGTATTAAACCGCTACTATTACAACTATATTACTGCCATTGATAGTACTACAACTATACTATAGTGATGCTATACTATTATTTTATACTACTCTATCATACTATGACACTACTGCTATTGTTATACTACTAGTTTTACTACTACTATAGCATAATTATGCCATTACTATTATGATGCTATCTCTATACTACCAATATACTATTATTCCTACTACTAACTACTACTACTATACTACAATACTATTATTATGATATTGCTATTATTAAACATGTCAAATGGGCCTGCTGCACTGGCACAATCTATTTTACTAGGCCATCGAAACTATTCTTAAAAAAATAGGCCATCAAAACTTTTTTTAACAGTTAGATGTGGTCATTTTTAAAAAACAAGCCAATGGGGCATGCCGTGCCTAGCTCAATTTTAAATAAATTTCATAAAATAATAACTAGTAGTAAGTTATAATTTAGCGATTAAGGTTCTCAAACAGTTTTTCAAAGATCAGGGTTCAATTTTGATCTAGAGAAAGATAATTTAATAATGGGTCGAATGGCCCGCAGGCTATACCATGCTTGGTCTAATCGTGCCACAGTTCATGCGTTGCTTGTGGGCTGCTTAGGGAGCGCTAGAGTTATCCCAACATATAAGCCATGCTAGAGATGGTCCGAATACGGTAGATTTTGGGTCATACCAAGCATGCCCATTGCGGATAGTGCTGAGCCAACTCAGAGGCCACAGATCCATTTTGACATGTCTAGCTACTACCACTTCTATTTCAACTATTATACTAATATTACTATTACTATTCTACTACTACTATAATACCACTTCTACTAGTATTACTCTACTACTACTACAATTACTATTACTGTAATACTATATTAAAATACTGTATAGTACTGTTATTATACTATAATTATACTATACTACTACAATTAATACTGTTATGCTGTTATGCAACTACACTACTACTACTATATTACCACTACAACTATACTATTATATTATTACTCTTATACTATTACTACCACAACTACTATATTTATATACTACAATACTACACTACTATAATTATTATAATATTGTACTATTATACTATTATACTACTATAGTGCTACTTCTATAATCGTACTAATACTATTACTACTACTATAGTAGCATATCACTACTAGCATAATGCAACTAGTATTATTACACTGCTATTATACTGTTGCTAGTAATATTCTATCAACTAATATATTACTATACTGCTATATTATACTACTACTACTTCTATTACTAATAATATATTAGTATACTATAATTACTAATACTACTATTACTACTATTACTACTGCTACTATAATATTATTTTTGTTAATATGTTACTACTACTGCTATATTACTACTACTATTATATTATTACTATTATATTATTATTACTACTATATTATTATTACTACTATTATTATTATACTATTGCTACTATTACTATACTACTACTACTAAGATACTTTAATACTACTACTACTATTGTAACAATTTTATTACTACAGCTATAATACTACTACTATTATAGTACTTTTACTATTATATTGCTATTATTCCACTATTACTGTTATACTACTAGTACTACTATTGTTCAATTACTACTACTATAATAATACTATTACTACTATAATTATACTAATACTACCATACTACTAATTTTTACTATTACTATACTAATTCTTGATGCATTAGCTAATGACAACCAAATTCAAGAGAATATTAGGGTAATTATTAGGTCCAAGGCCAAGCTGGGTCAAAACTTTTCCTTCAAGAATAAGTGGGCTAACCCATATGTAGTTCTAATTTACCCTACCAAAATCTTCTTAAGTGGAGCATTACCCCATTTTACTAAATTTAATTTTTGTTGAAAATTTTAGGAGCCTTTTAAAATTCTAAGTGTCTTTCAATTAGTTTCCAATGTAAACCTTTAGTATTTTGAAGTGCTACATTTATTATACCTTATCTAGTATCTATAAGTTTTCTCTTTTAATCAAACTTCTTTCAAGTTGGTGCTTGAATTGGATTTCAAAGCTTATCAATTCTTATAACTTGAATTCCTTCAAGAGTGGCAAATTACTCTGACTTCTTATCTTGGGTGTGGGCGCATCCATTATCACATTGTTTGCGAGCTTGCTTAGTATTTATCTCTTATCTAAAGTATGGTTATTCTATATTATCACCTTGATGGTGAGATACCTATCTTTTCATTTGTTTCTTAACTCTCCATTCGTTGTTTTCCTTTTGGTTTGCTTGTCATGTTATCTAAGAATATATTATTACTACTACTATACTACTACTACTACTAATATATTACTACTATGCTATTACTATAATACCACTACTACTAGTACTACTTCTATAATGTTATTACTATTACTAAAATTGTGAATGAGATAAAGGAGATCCGCTTTTCTTGCAACACTTCGGTTTACTTGACCTGATGCTCCACTAATCATCATTAATAACTCTAGATGTGCATAATTAGCTAATCGCTAGAGTTAAGTTCTTTATAGACCTCACAGGCAAAGATGATGAAGCCATTGTGGTCTTGGTTTCAAACTTGTTGGAACTTTTATCGTATACTAGTGGTGATTGACTTCTAGTTGTACTTATCCAAGGGGCAGCATAGCTTATTATCATACTCCACCTACTTCTTTGCCTTAGATAGCTCTATTGCCATCTCAGAAGCTAGTAGATTTAAAGAAAAAGAAGAAGGAAAAGAAAAAGAAGAAGTAGAGGTGAGCAATAAAGCCCAAGGGCCAAGGCCAAACTTGGAAGGTTCATCACGTTGGATGATGAACTCAACCATCTTGCTTCAAGCTTCTTCACAAACTCTAAAAATCAGAACCTAAATATTGGCCAAAGTATTTTGGCTGAAACTAAAATATTTTAGCCAATTTTTAAAATCTTGATTTAAATATGAGCTTAATTGCCACATAAAATAGATTTTCCTTTCCATGTAGAAGTAGACAAGAATTTTCAAGTAAATATAGACTTAATTTACCATGTTAAAGTGGACTTTTGTCAACCATGTAAAAGTAGAGTCAATTTACCATTTAAGTATGTGCCTATGCCATGTAGAATGGACTTCATTTGTCACATGGAAGTTGAATTAATTGGCCATGTGAAAGTGGACTTGAATTGTTATATAAATATGAGCTTGATCTCCACACAAGATGGATTTTAATTTGCTATATGGAAGTGTACTTCAATTGCCATATAAATGTGAGCTTGGTCATTACAAAAAATAAACTTTATCTGCTACATGAAAGTGGATGTTTACCATGTAGATATGGGCTCGAGCAACACATGAGATGGACTATATTTGACATGTGGAAATGGACTCATTTTGTGATAATAATGTACACTTGCATTCCTAAAGTCAACTTGGGGCATTTATAGGTGGAAATGGTTGAGAGATTCTAACTCTACCATATATCATCAATGACCATCCTTATCTTCTAAAGGGCATTGTAGGTGGTTAAAAACCTCCTTGCTCACCTAGTGCCAAGTCTTTGGAGGACTAATGCCATAATTTGTACTAATAGACTCTCTACTTCATCATTGAGTTTGACATAATAATATTTGGTCTTAGTTCCTTGAATTGGTTTGGCCCTTTCTCCCTAGGTGGACTTAGCCTTTGCCCCCAGGGTGAGAGGTCTCTACCCACTGAATGGGAGGTGAGGAGTTAATCCATACTTATGTAGACTCTGATTGCCCTCATAGCTATTGTTGGTTGATGAAAGTGTACCATAAACCTTTTTCTTAGGATGATGGTATAGGTTGGGGTAGGGAAATTACTTGATGATGGCATTTTTCCTTTCTTTAATGAAAGATTAACCATTAATTTTTTCACATTTCTTCTTTTATGATGCATCTAAGCAAATTAAATTTTTACACTTGGAGGTGAAGTCATGTCCCACCACATGTGGCAAATTTTGTGCAGCCAAAGTTGGCCACCTATGATAGCGAGAGATGCTGAAGAGCAATCCCTAATTAATAAATGAAAATGTCAGATGGTTTGAGTGCATAATTAGGTGTAGTAGTGTAACAGTAGTCATAGCAGTACAGGATAAATATAGTAGTAGTTATATAATAGTAGTAGTAATAGTAGGATTATAGTAATATTAGTATAATAATATAGTAATAGCAGTTATAGTAAAAGTACCTATAGCAGTAGTATAGAAGGGTATAGTAGTAATAGTATAGTAGCAATATAATGGTAATAATCGTAGTATAATAACTTATAATAGTAATAGTAGTAGTAGTAGTATCGTAGTAGTACTATAGCTATATAATAGCAGTAAATTATAGTATAGTAGTAGTAATAGTATATTAGTAGCAGTAGTAGTGTAGTAGCAATTTATTAGTAGTATAGTAGTAGTATGGTATAACAGTATAATAGTAGTATACCATATTAGTAGTGCTAATAGTAATAGTAGTATAGTATGGTAGTAATATAGGAGTAGCAGTATATTATAGTAGTAATATGGTAGTATTAGTGCAATATTAGTATTGTAGCGATAGTATAGTAGTTGTATAGAAGTATGATATAATAGTACACTAGTACTAGTAGTATACTATAGCAATATAGTAGTCTGCTATAATAGTAGTACCAGTAATAGATGTTATACTATATTAATAGCAGTGGTAATATAGTTGTATGGTAGTAGTAGTAGTATAGTGATAGCAGGGTAGTAGTAGAAGTATACTAGCATAGTATAGTACAATAGTATAGTAGGATAGTAGTAGTAGTAGTAGTACTATTATAATATCGATATACCAACATAGTATAGTAGTATGATATAGTGGTATAATAGTTATAGTGATATAACAAAAGAAGTATATTACAATAGTAGTAATAGAGAAAGCAATAGTAGTGGTATGCTAGTATTATAGTAATAGTATAGTAGTAGTATAATAGTAGTATAATTGTGGTAATAATAACACTAATATTATAATAGTTGTAGTAATAGTAATCTAATAATTGTAGTAGTTGTATAGCAGTAGCAATATATTATTATAATAACAAGATAGTAATATAGTATTAGTATAGTAGTAGTATAGTAGTGATAATCTTAAAAAGTTTTGAGCAAAAAAACTGGTGTCCTCCTTGGAGAAGAATGCCCCTTATATAATGAATACAAGCTGAAGAAAATAAGGCATATCCTAAACAAGGAAAATATAGAGAATTTACAATCATAATTACGGGTATAAAATTAGCCATAGAATCTGCTAACTTTGGTATAAAATCAGCCATAGAATCTGCTAACTTTGGTATAAAATCAGCCATAGAATCTGCTAATTTAAAATCAGCCATAGAATCTGCTAACTTTGAATGACTGGCTAATTCCTTTGACATCCCACCTCAAATTGATGCTGGTAAGTCAACAAGCATCAATTTGCTAACAAGAAAGTTATGTTGCTGTCGTGTTATTGGTTTGGTGAAAATATCCGCAATCTGTAGAGTAGTGGAGATATGTGGGAGAGTGATAAATTGGCGATCATAGGCCTCCCGGATAGAGTGACAGTCAACCTCTACGTGCTTTGTGCATTCATGGTAGACAGGATTGGCTGCAATTTGGATGGCACTAGTGTTGTCAGCATGTAAGGGAGTAGGTTGATCTTGGGTGAAACCAAACTTTGTTAAAAGACCACGTAACCAAATGATTTCTGAGCATGCAGTAGACATGGCACGGTACTCCGCCTCAGTGGATGATTTGGAGACCGAGTCTTGCTTCTTGCATTTCCAAGAGATAAGAGCATCACCAAGAAACATACACCATCTTGTAGTTGATTTTCTTGTGTCCGGACAACCAGCCCAATCTTGCATCACTATAGGCTTGTAGTTTGAGGGAAGAACCAGTAGGGAAGAATAAGCCATGACTTTGTGTGCCCAGGATATATCTGATGATGCGGCGGACTGCAGATAGGTGGAGATGCCGAGGGGCTTGCATGAACTTGCTGACAATATGGACAGCATAAGAGATGTCCGAGCGGGTGATAGTTAGATAGATAAGACTTCCAATTAGCTTGTGATATAAAGTGGAATCCTCAAGAAGTTCCCCTTCACCCCGTCGAAATTTTACAATAATTTCCATTGGGGTGTCAACAGAATTAGTGTTTGTGAGTCCTGCTAGCTGAACCAAATCCATAATATACTTGTGTTGATTCAAGAAGATACCTTGAGGCTGATGGTGCACCTCTAACCCCAAAAAATAAGTGAGTGGGCCAAGATCTTTCATGTGGAAAGTAGAGTGCAACAATTTCTAAAGTTTAGATATAGCCTCCATATCAGAACCGGTGATGACAATGTCATCCACATAAACAAGAAGAATGACTATGCCCTTGGATGTCCGTTGGAGAAAAAGTGAGGAGTCATACTGGCTTTGTGTAAATGAAAAACTAAGGAGGGTCGATCGAAACTTTTCAAACCATACTCGTGGTGCCTGCTTCAATCCATACAAAGAGCGTTTTAGTTTGCAAACTTCATTAGGGGAAGAAGTGGGCATACCGTAGGGAAGTTTCATGTAAACTTCCTCCTTGAGATCACCATGCAAGAAAGCATTCTTTACATCCATTTGATGTAAAGACCATGATTGTGATGCTGCTAGGGCGAGTATTGTTCATATAGTGGTCATTTTGTCTACTGGTGCGAAGGTCTCTTCATAGTCTAGGCCATACTCTTGCTTGTTGCCAAGAACCACCAATCTAGCCTTGTAACATTCTATGGAATCCATCAGAATGGAGCTTGATAGAAAACACTAACTTACTACCAAGAGGTTTCATAGATGGTGGACACGGTACAATATCCCATGTTTGGTTTTCTTCAAGTGCAAGAAGTTCTGTTTCAATAGCTCTCCGCCAACATTCATGCTCCATAGCCTACTTATAGGATGATGGAATAGGAATAGAGGACAAGGTGGCTGTCAAAGATAAAGGAGAGGTGAAACCATACCTATCTGGTGGTTTACGAACTCGAGTACTTTGTCTGAGAGGTGCTGGTGCAGTTGTTGGAACAGGATCAACATTAAGGGAATGAGCTGGAGGGGGCTCGAGAGGTACTGGAATATTGCGTCATTGGTAGACTATGAGAGGCTTTGAAGGCATGGAATCTTCAGAATAGTTAGTAAACATTGGCAAAATAGAGAATGAAGGAGAAAGGTCATCCTTGTGTGTGAAAAAAAAATACTGATTTTCAAAAAAAATCACATTTCGAGAAACCCGAATACGCATAGGTTGGGATCATAACGAAGAAAACCTTTTTGGTGCACTGAATAGCCTAGAAAAGCACATTGAACAGCTTGAGCTGTTAGTTTTGTCCGTTCATGTGTAGGAAGATGAACATAACACACATAACCAAAGGTACGAACATTAGAGTAATTTGGGGTATGACCAAATAACCGAAAGAAAGGGGAAACATGGTTCAAGGAAGGAGAAGGTAACCTATTGATGAGATAGAAAGCAGTTGAGAGAGCTTCACACCAAAAATGAGAGGGTACAAATGACTCTAATAGGAGGGTGCGAACAACATCTAGAAGGTGTCGGTTCTTTCTTTCAGCCACCCCATTCTGTTGAGGGGTTGAAGGACAAGACCTTTGAGAAATTATACCATTGGTTTGTAAAAATTCTTGAAATAAATGAGACATGTATTCTCCCCCATTATCAGAACGAAGAATTTTGATACTAGCAGAAAATTGGGTCTGAAAAATGCATGAAAAAGTTTAAAAATAAAAACCAATTCATCTTTAGAAAGCAGAAAATAAATCTATGAGAAGTGACTAAGTCATCAATAAAAGTGACAAAATACTTTTAATTAGCATGGGAAGTAACTAGCGCCATTTCCCACACATCACTATGTATCAAATCAAAAGGCTGGACTACTTTAGGTGTGTGAGTGGGAAATGGTAGAACTTTACTTTTTCCAAGCCTACAAAAATTGCAATCAAATTGAACAGTACTAAGAGATGGTGACCCTTTATTGCCAAGTAAACCAGAATTTAGCAAAGCATGAAGCACATTAGAGTTTGGATGTCCAAGGCGTTTATGCCATGCTCGGTAATCAACATAAGCAGAATTACAAGTGGTAACAGGTGAAGAGGAACATGAAGACATAGGAAACTGAAGAGGAAAAAGTCGTCCAATTTTAGGCCCCCTTGCGATCATCTTCCCCGATTGCTGATCTTGCACCACACAACCAGATTTAGAAAATTTCACTTTACAATCATTTTCAACTAATTGTCCAACAGAAACAATATTAGTGGTAAAGTTAGGAGAGACAAAGACATTGGTTATGGATGAAGAAACATCACCAGTGGGAGTGATAGGCAAGGAGTTTCCATCAGCTATATAAATCTTGATATTTCCAGGATATTTATTTACATTGGTGAGGAATTTAATATTGTTTGTCATGTGATGGGAAGCCCCAGAATCAAAGTACCATGGTGAAGGTTTAGAGAAAGGTTTACCTGAGAGTCCTAATGTGAAAAATGGAGAAATGATCATTTGCTGAATCATTTCAAGTGTCACAGATTGAACAGGAGCAGGAGCACTTTGTGTCAAATGAGCTGTATCCTCAGAACTACCAACATTAGAAGAACCAACTGAGACAGTATATGCCGCTCCAGATCTCTTGGGAGATCGAATAGGACATTCCTTGATGATATGTCCATTTTTTTTTAATAGTTGCAGAAATTTTTTTGAACAACTTGAAACATAATGGCCAAATTATTTGCAACAATAACACTGAATAGTACTCATGTCCTTACCTTTTGACTTGCCTTGGGCTACATAAGCCATAGGAATAGGAGTGGATTTAATTTGTTCCATGGTGGCTTGAGTGAGAAGCCATTGTTCCTCGCGAAATAAATCATTGAGACATGCATCCAAGGATGGAACAGTTTCTCGATTCATAAGATTAGATCTGGTGCTTTCAAATTCAAATCTCAATTTCATAAGAAATTGATCCCTCTTAGTAGTTTCATGTACAGATTGAACAGAAATAAGACCTTCGGGAGGTAAGGTAGCATAGACAATATCAGTATATTTAGCCCAAAGATTCATGAAGCTAGAATAAAAATTTGAGATTGAGAGACTGCCATGTTGAAGACTTGCTAGCTCATATTCAAGTTGAAACCGACGAGCAGTGTTGTGTTGACTATAGAGTTTTTTTAGATAATTCCACATTTCAGCTGCAGTTTTGAAGGGTCAAAGATTCAAGATGATGTTGGATTCTACAGATCCTAGAATCCATGTCATGATTTGAGCATCCTTGACTTCCCACTTGGAGTGCTCATCCTTGTCTTTGTCTTTGTCAGGTGCAGGTTTGCTGTCATCAATATGACCCCATAGATCTTTGCTTTTGACAAATATCTTGAAGTGAAATGCCCAGGCTGAGTAGTTTTTGCCATTGAAACGAATCAAGAATTCATACTTGTCTGAAGACATGAGGCTGAGATAACTTGATCAAAATGACTAAGAATAAGAAACTGAACTAGGACTAAGAGGAAGAGACACAGGAGAATTCAGAACTCAAGCTCTGATACCATGATAATCTTAAAATGTTTTGAGCAAAAAAATTGGTGTCCTCCTTGGAGAAGAATGCCCCTTATATAATGAATACAAGCTGAAGAAAATAAGGCATATCCTAAACAAAGAAAATATAGAGAATTTACAATCATAATTACAGGTATAAAATCAGTCATAGAATCTACTAACTTTGGTATAAAATCAGCCATAGAATCTGCTAACTTTGGTATAAAATCAACCATAGAATCTGCTAATTTAAAATCAGCCATAGAATCTGCTAACTTTGAATGACTGGCTAATTCCTTTGACAAGTAGTAGTAATACTAATAGTATTAGTAGTTGTATTGAAGTAGCGTAGTACTTGTGGTATACTAGTAGTATAGTTATAGCATAGCAGAATTACTAGCAGTGATAGTAGTAATATAGTAGCAATAATATAGAAGTAGTACTATAGTAGTAATATTGTAGTATAGTGATACTCACAATAATACCAGTATAGTAGTTGAAGTATCATAGAAGTATAATAGCAATATACTACTAAAAGTAATTATAGTTGTAGTATTAGTATAGTAGTAGTAATATCTTACTAGTATGATTGTAGTATAATAATAGTGCTAGTACTAGTATAGAAGTATGATAGTATATTAGTAGTATCATGGTATGAATATTATTGTATAGTAGTTGTAGTGTAGTAATAGTACAATAGTAAAACAATATTATAATTATAGTAGTACAGTAGTAATATAGTGTAATAATAATATTAGTAGCAGTAATACAGTAGTAATAGTAGTAATACAGTGGTAGTAGTATAGTAACAATAAAATAATAGCTCTATAGTATAATAGTAGTGCTAGTAGTAATACATTAGTATTAATAGTAGTATAATAGTCGTTGTTTTATAGTAGTATTTAGTACAATAGTATAGTATAGTTGTATAGTGTTAGTGGCAGTACAATAGTAGTAGTATAGTAATACTAATAATAATTGTATAATACTAGTAGTATTGTAACAGTACTAGTAGAAGAGTAGTAATAGTTACTGTAGCAGTAGTTCCAATATAATAACAGTAATATAGTACTATAGTAGTAGTAACTTACAATTGTAGTAATAATAAGTAGTAGTATAATAATATTGTAGTAATATAATATTGTAGTTATACAAGTATTAGTAGCAATATAATATTAGTAGTAGTGGTATATTATTATGCAAGTAATAGTCATAAAAGTAATAGTAACATAGTTGAAATAGTAGTATGAACATAGTAATAGTAATAATAATACTATTATAGCAGTAATTATAGTATAGTAGTGGTATAGTAATATAGTTATAGTATAGTTGAAATATATTAGTAGAAATCGTAGTAGTACTGATACTAGTATACTAATAGCATATTAGTACTGCTATAGTAGTAGTACGGTAAAAGTATTAGTAGTTATTGTAATATAGAAATAGGAGTCGTGTTGCAAAATAGTCATAATAGTATAGTAATACTAGTTTAGTATAATAGTCCTACTAGTTGAAATAATATAATTATAATAGTATTAGTGAAGTAGTAGTAATAGTATAGTTGTTGTACTATAGTTGTAGTATAGTAATTTAGCAGTAGTACTAGTAGTGGTAGGGGTGCTATAGTTGCAATAATAATATTAATGCTATATTAGTAGAACTCATATAATAGCAGTATTTGTATATTAGTAGTGGGAGAATTATGTTAGTAGTATAGTAGTAATTGTTGTAATAATAATTATAGTAGTATACTATTAGTAATAGTATAATAGTAATATATTAGTAAAAATAGTATAGCGGTAGTAGTATGCGACAAATATTGGCTTGATGGTTGTACTAACCTCTTCTATGTGAGAGGTCATTGGTTTGAACTTTGCTTAGAGTAGGCTTCAGTGATAAATTCCAATTGCTCAAAAAAAATTATGTTAGCAATATACTTGTATTATAAGAGTGGTAATAGCAGCATAGTGGTAGTATAGTAGTAGAAATATACTACTCATACTAATATAGTAATATATGTAATAGTAATAGACTAGTAGCGGTAATATTATAGTAGTAATATAGTAGTCACAGTAGTATAGTAGTATAGTATAATAATATAGTAGTAGTAGTATAATAGTAATATAGTTGTACAGTACAATAACATAGTATTTTGTATAATAGTAGTATAGTATAGTAGCACTAACAGTACTTGTATTATACTAGTACTAGTAGTAGTTGTAGTATAGTATAGTAGTATAATAGTAGTGGTATTAATATGGTAGTTATATAGTAGTAGTAATAGTATTCTATCTATAGTAATTGAGGTAGTGGTATGTATACTCGCAATATATTAGAAGTAGTATTAGCATAGTTATTGTATAATAGTAATACTAATATAAAAGTGTAGTACTATAGTATAATATAATAATATTGAAGTAGTATAGTATCGTATTATACTAGTAGTATAGCATAGTATTAGTAGAAGTAATAATATAATAGTTGTAGTAATAGTGGTAGTATTGTAGTAGTAGCATACTCGTATAGTAGCAAGAGTTGTAGTAGTAGTAGTATCGTAGCAATAACATATTCGTATCATAATGCAAATAGTGGTAGTAGTAGTAGTATAGTAATCGTAAATTATATAAAGTCGTATAGTAGTGGCATAGTAGTAATAGTTGGAGTAGTAGTAGTATGATAGTAGCATAGTATTAGTTGTAATAATAGTAATTATTATTGTATAATAGTGATCAATTCAGATTAAAGGTCAAGCTGCGAGCTCACCTGAAAATCCACTTAGATGAAAGGCCAGCTCGCAAGGCTCACCTTAAGGTCCAAACGGTTTAGGGTTAGCATGCAAGCTTGTCCGAAAATCAAACTCTTACAAAGTGCTAGCTTGTGGCCACACCTAAAAGTCTAATCGACTTAAGGGCAACTTATGGGCTGGCTTGAAAGTCTAAATCAATTAATGGTCAGGCTACAGGCTCACCCAAAGTCATTATGATAGTCTGAGGGCTCTTAAATTAAAAAAAAATTAATAAACATAAATTACTTAAATGGCTCAATCACATTGAACTCAAGTTGGTTTGGCTGAAACAAATAAACCAAATCAAAGTGACTCGAGCAAGGAACTATATGAACATGAATGGATAAAAACAAATGGACTTAAGCTAGTCTAAATGACTAGGAAAGCTTTCTATTGGTAATCTGACAAGTCATACTCAACCATAACTAGTAAAGCTCTTCTAGTTGATTGATACCTTCAATCGGTCAACTGGTTCTAGTGAACCATGAAACCATAGTTCTCTGTTGGGTAGCAAAAACCCCAACCAATCATCTAGTACTCATAAACCATGAAAAAAATCCTCTTTGTCAAATGACCAATACCTAAACAGGTCATCTAGTTCTATTGAACCTAAAATAACACCTATTTTAACTGGTTTACCGGTATCCCAATTGGTCATCGATTTTAGTAGAAAAATGATTGACTTAGGTTCAAATTTAACCATAATCAATTTAAGTGATCAGTCCAAACCTTGGTCAATGCAGGTTAGAATTGAGTTACTGGTCATTGATTTTAGTAGAAAAACTATTGATGTATGTTCAAATTTAACCATAATCAATTTAAGTAATTAGTCCAAACCTTGGCCAATTCAGGTTAGAATTGAGTTAATCCAGAATCAAAATATGTTTGAATTGAACTCCAATTGAGTCAAACAACAATCAAACTAAATCAAAACAAAACTAAATTGAACACTAATTAAGTCAAACCATAATAAACTATACCAAGTTCGAATAGAACTCTAAATTGAGACAAACCATATTCAAGCTAAACGATAAAAAATTCGAATAGAACTCTAAATAGAGTCAAATAATATTCAAACCAAATCATAATAACTTTGTTGGCAATGTATCAAACTTAATTGATAACACACCAATGTGGCTATTAATTATTAAACAAAGTTAACAGATAATATGCTTAAAGTTGTGGACCACCCTTCAAAGCTAAACCAACTCCAAAAGCCATTGGTAATGCTTCAAACCTAATCAACAACGCATCAAGATGCTGCTGATTATCAAATTAAAAATAATTAGCATAAGCTAAGGTTGTTAATCATTTCCTGAAGTCAAGAATCAACAGAAGTGAAATGAAAATAAGTGAAAAGTCATTAGTAAAACTATAGATCTTAATGGGGTCAAGTAACACAAGTCAAGATAGTCAACCACACATTGAAATTAAACCAAGTCATTAACATCCACCAAATATCAAATGAAGCATCCATTTGAGTCAAGTTCAACTCGGTCTAGAACACAGGAGTGAGGCAATCGCAAGCATCAAGCTTTTTCCATTCCCTTACTTATTTCATGACATTCATGATTGTAAATTTAAATTCCTTAAATTGTAATGTGAGCTTATGCCCTTGCTTAAATCATGTACCCCTTTTCTCAAATCAATCAACCATGTTTTCTTCTTTCATGTCTATTTTTATTAGCTAGGTTCTCTACTTTAGCAGGTTCCTAACAACTATTAGGGTAATTAACAACAAGAGCTTGCACACCCATTAGGAAGTTATGTTCTCACAACACTTGATTGCACACTCAAACCAACATACATTTTTCATTTGTTATTTTGAGATTGCTTTGTGGGAAATTCACCATCCCAGGTAAACAATTTTGACTCTACACTAGGTTACACCTAAACTAGAACTAAGTCACACCTAAACTTAAACCAAGTCAAACCTAAACCAAAATCTGATTAAACCTAAACTGGAACCAAGTTGAATCAAATTAGTTTAAACTTGGACCCAAGTCCATTAAGGTTCAAACTTGAACCAAGTAAGGGTATAACTTAGGTCAAACAAAAATCCATCAAGAACCTAATTTGGATTGGATCAAAGATTCATTCAGATTAGTCTATAATATGCTCCAAGCCATCAGTAACACTTCAAACTTAAGAAAAAACAAGCTAATCAGACTGTGAATTCTACAATTGAAGATGATTAGCACAAGCCACTTTCGCCAATCATTTCTTCAAATCAAATCAAACCTAAAGTAGGCTTGACCCCACTTAATCAATTAGTCTTATACCATGTTTAAATTTGGTTAATTGACAATAGGCTTAAAATTGTTGACCAAACTTTGAGGTTAAGCCAACACATGCTCAAAAGCCATTGGCAATGCTTCAAACTTAATCGATGGTGCAACAAAGAGGCCACTAAGTCAACATAAGCAAAAATTGCTAACCATTTGTAATTGAACTAAAGGTAGACTTAAACTTGCTTACTTAATCAACTAGATGCCTTGTCCCAAAAAAGTCATCCAAGACCATGCACAAAGTCATTGGACACAATTCAAGCTCATCCAACACAAGATCAAACCCATTAGTGATGCTTCAAATATAATCAAAGCTATTGATTATCAAATAGAAATGGCCAACATTAGCTAATGCCATAGTCCATTTTGAACCAAACTGAAATAAAGGCAAGCTTGAACCTGCTTAATCAATCAGCTAAATGTCGGGTTCAAAAGAAGTCAATCGACAATATGCTTAAAGCTATTAGCCACACTTTAAAGCTACGCCGACATCACTCAAAAGCCATTAACAATGTTTGAAACTTAATCGACAATATGCCAAAGGGGTCATCGATTATCAAATAAAAAATCAAAAGAAACCAACTGACAACAAGCATAATATAGTCATTGAAATTTAGATCTTAAAAAGGTCAACAAACACAAAATAAGATAGTCTGCTGCACCCTAAAATCAAGCCAAATTACTAGCATTTATGAAGGATCAAACTAAGACCCATCTGGTCATATTTCAAGGTCACAGGAGCAAGGCAGTGGTGAGTATCAAGTACTTCTCTCTTTGTGTTTTATTTTCATAATCTTTATTATTTTGAATTTAAATTTCTTAAATTACAAAGTGAGGTTATGCTCTTTGGTAAGCAATGTATTTTTTTTCAAATTAAACAAACATTTTTATCTTTATATTACTATTTTCATTAGGTAGGTTGCTTGCTTTAGCAGATTCCTAATAATTACGTGTGTAATTAACGATGGAGGCTTCTACTTGTTGAAAGTCATGTTCCAAAAATGCTTGAATATATTGCAAACTATCCTTGAATTTTATTTGTTTTTTTTTGATATGGCTCTTTGGAGTCTCTTGCTAACTCGAGTGGTTGATTTTGGCTCTACAATAGTATAGTAGTGGCATAGTCATAATAATAGTAGTATAGTAGTACCAGTAATAGCATACTAATAGTAGTAGTAAAATAGTGGTGCAATAGTAGTAGTAGTAGCAGTAGTAGTACTAGTAGTAGAAGTATAGTGATAGTATAATAGTAATAGTGATATAGTAACAATTTAATAGCATTATAGTATTACAGTACTGACATACTAATATAGCAATACCATAGTATAATAGTGTTATAATAGTAGTATTGTGGTAGCGAAGTACTGGTATAGTAGTAGCTGAGGAGGAGGAGGAGGAGTACTATAGTAACTCACTACTGTTACTAGTGGAAGTAGTGGTAATAGTACAATTATAGTCATAGAAGCAATATAATATAGTTGTAGTTGTAGTAGTACTAGTCATAAAAGTAATATAGTAGCAAAACAGCAATGGTGCAAGTAGTAATCGTAGTAGTTATTGTATAGTAGTAGTAGCAGTATACTAGTAGAAGTTTAGTAGTAATAGCAATAGTATAATAGTATTCGTGGTATAGTAGTAGTGGTAGTATAATAGTAGTATAGTTATAGTAGTAGCAGTAATAGTATTATAGTTGTAATATAATAATAGTGTGGTAGTAGTATAGTATTAGTATCATAACTGTAGTAGTAGTATAGCAATAGTAGAAGTATGTTAGTAGTAATATTATTACAGTAATTGTAGTAGTATAGTAGTAGTAGTGATATAATAGCAGTAATGTGAATAATATACTAATAGTAGTAATAATATAGTAATAGTAGTGGTAGAGTAGTAGTAGTAGTATAATAGTAGTATTGGTGGTGTATAATAGTAATAGTATTATAGTGAAAATAGTTGTCGTATAGCTATAGTAATAGCATAATCATACCAGCTGAAGTATTATAATATAATAGTAGTAGTCATGATAGTGCTAGTAGTAGAAATAGTATAAAAGTATAGTAGTAGTACTAGTTGTAATACTAGTAATAATTGTTGTATACTAGTAGCAGTAATATAGTGGTAATAATAATGATAGTAGTTTAGTAGTAATAAAATAGTAGTATATTAGAATTAGTAGTGTAGTAGCATTAGTAGTACTATAGTTACAGTAGTAGTGGTCATATAGTAGCAGCATAACTATAGTTATGGTTGTAGTAGCGTACAATAGTAATAGCAATATAATGGTAATAGTGGTAGTATAATAGTAGTAATAGTATAAAAGTAGCATCATGAGTAATGAATTATAATAGTAGTAGTTATTATTATAGTTGTAGAATAATGGCATATATAGTAGTTTTATTGTAATAGTAATATAGTAGTAGTAGTAGAGATAATAGTATAGTAGTAGTTATAGTTGTAGTATATTTGTAGTATAATAGTAATTATAGTGCCAGTATTAGTTATAGTATATTACTAGTATTAATAGTCATAGTATAGTAGGAGTAGTTCATTGTAGTATGGTAGTAGTTGTGTAGTAGTAGTTGTTGTAAAGTAGTAGTTGTTGTAAGGTAGTAGTTACAGTAGTATGATACTAGTAGTAGTATAATATTTATATAATATCAATAGTTGTATAGTAGTGATAGTAGTTATATAATAGTAGTGTAGTAATAATATCATAGTAGTAGTCACAATATTATTGTATAAGTAGCAATATAGTAGTAGTAATAGTAATATCAGTTGAAGAACAGTAGTAGTTTTAGTGGCATATTAGTTGTAGTAGTAGTGTTGTAGTAGTAGTATTATAGTAGTCGTATAATAGGTCTAATAGTAATAATTATAATAGTAGTAGAGTAGTAGTAGAAATAGTAGTAGTTACATTATAGTCGCAGTGTACTAGTAGCAACAATATTAGTAGCAACAGTTGTATTATAGTTGTAGTTATATCATGATTATAGTTATACTAGTAGTATTATAGTAGTATAGTAGTAGTATAATAGTAGTAGTATAATAGTTGAAATATAGGAGTTATAGTATAGTAATATAATAATTACAATATACTAGTAGCGATATAGTAGCAGTACTAATAGTCCATGTATGATAATAGTATTGTAGTATAATAACAGTAATAGTAGTGTAATAGTAGTGATAATATTCGCTATATAATAGTAGTCATAGTAGTATAGTAGAAGTTGTAAAGGTTATAGCATAATAGAAGTAGAATAGTAATAGAAGCATAAAAGTAGTAGTAGTAATAATAATAGTATAATAATAATGCTAGTATAGTTATATTATCATAATAGTAGTAGAAGTATAATAGTAATAGTATAGTACTAGTGATTAGATAATAGTAGTATTATAGAAATAGTATTGTAGTGTAATTACACTTGAAGTATAATAGTAGTATTTATAGTAGCATTGTAGTTGTAATATAGTAGGTCTAGTAGGAGTATTGTAGTAGTAATAGTAGTATTAGTAGTTGCATAAAGTTAGCAATAGCAGTAGTAATAGAATAATAGTTTTTTTAGTACTAGTATAGTTGTACTTGTGAAATAGTAGTAGTTGTCACAACATAGTAGTAGTAGTAGCATAGCAGTAATTGTGCTAGCATACCGGCTGTAGAAGTAGTAGAATATAAATATAGCATTAATATCATAGTAGTAGTGATAATAATAATAATAATAATAATAGTCTAGTAGTATTATTGTAGTATAATAATATTAGTAGTATCTTGATAGAGTAGTATTAGTAGTATAGTAAGAATAGTAAAAGTAATAGTATAATAGTAGCAATATGAAAAAGTAAGTAGTAATATAATAGTAGCAGTAATACTACTAGTATATTAGTATATTAGTAGCGGTACAAGTAGTAATAGTAGTAGTAGTAGTTGTATGGTAGTAGCAAGATAGTAGTAATCAGATTAGTAGTTATTATTGTATAGCAGCAGTGTCATAGCAATAATTGTAACAGTATAGCCATAGTAATGGTATAAAATTAGTAGTGACATTTGTATAGTAGTTGTAATAATTATATAGTTGTAGTAGTAGTGGCATAGTAATAGCATTAGTATAGTGATAATAGTGTATAATGGTAATAGTATTATAGTGATAGTAGTAGTAGTATAATATAGTAATAACAGAATAGTAGTAGTAAGAGTAATATAGTATAATAGTTATTATTGCAATTGGAGTAATAGTAGTAGTAGTAACATAGTAGTATAGTAATATAATAATAGTGGTGGTATTGTAATATAATAATATACTAATAGCATAATAGTATTAATTTGTTAGTACAAGTAAAAATAACTATATAGTGGTAGTATTATAGTATTATAATATTAATTATAATTATAGAAGTATAATAGTAGTTGTAGTATTATAAAATTAATTATAGTAATAAGGTGGTATAATAGTTATAGTATAGTTGTAGAAGTATAATAATAGTAGTAGTAGTATAATGACAATTGTAATATAGTTGCAGTACTATAGTTGTAGTTGTAGTGTCATAATGATAGTGTAGCACAGTGGTAGTATAGTAGTAGTTGTAGTAATATAGTAGTATTATAGTCTAATAACAGTAAAGGACAATAGGCGTATTATAATAGTATAATATTAGTAGTATAATAGTGCTAGCAGTAGTATATTACTAATAATATGATATTAATAGTACTACTATTATAGTAGTAGGAGTATAGTATACTATTATAATAGTAGTAGTGTAGTATACTAGCTAAAGCGATAGTATTGTAGGAGTAGTAGGATAAATAGTATTATAGTATTGGTAGTAGAAGTAATATAATTATAGTAATGTAGCATGATAGTGATTATAGTATAATACAGTGATTCTAATAGTAGTATTGTAGTACTAGTAGAAGTAATTGTATTGTAGTATATTAGCAACAGTAGTATATTATTAGTAGTAGTTATAATGCTATATTAGTAGTAATAGTATTATAATAGTAGTACTAGCTAGATAGTAGTTGTAGTAGTATAGTGATAGTAGTCATAGTAATAATATTGTAATATAGTAGTATTAATTGCATAGTAATATTGATAGTATTGTAGTAGTAGTTATAATATAGTAGTGGTTATATATTACAGTAGTAAAAACATATTTGTAATAGTAATATTAGTATATTAGTAGTCATAGTAGCTATAGTAGTAATTTTTTTTATATAGTTGTAGTGGTAATGTAATAGTATGGTAGTAGTATTACAATCATCGTAGTAATTGTACTATAATAGTAGCAATAATAATAGAGTAGTTGTATTAGTAACATAGAAGTTATCGATATAGTACTTATATTATAAGATAATATTACTAGTAGCAGTATAGTGATAATAGGAGTATAATACTATTAATAGAATCGTAGTAGTAGCATAGTAAAAGTGCTAATGGTATAGTATATGCAATTGTAGAAGTACAATAGTAATCATTGTAGTATAACGGTAGTTGTAATCGTATAATAGTACTAGTATAATAGTAGTATTAGTAGTAATAGTATAATAAAAATAGCAATGTAATAATAATGATAGTATAATAATTATCATACTAGCAGTAGAAGTAGTATAATAATAACGTTGTACTATTGGAGTAGTAGTAATATAATATTAGTGATATAATAGTAGTAATATTAGTAATAATAACAGTATTATAGCATTAATAGTATTGTACTAGCATTAAAAGTAATATAAAAAGGATAGTAGCAGTGGTAGTAGTAGTAGTATAATATAAATAGTAGTATATTATTAGTAGTCATAGTAATATAGTAATAGTAGTAATAATAGAAATCGTATACTAATGCAGTAGTAGTATAACATCATAATAATAATAGTAATAGTAATATATTGTTTGGTATTAGTAGTAGTTCTATTATTGTTGTTATTGAAGTACTAATATAATAGTAGTCATTTAGTAGTACTAGGAATAATAAAGTAATATTAGCATTATAATAGTAGTAGTATATTACTACTATTAAACTACTATACTACTACCAAAATATTATGATATTATTTTACTACTAGTATACAATAACTATTATGCTACAATAGTTCTAACATACTACTACTACTAATATACTAGTATACAAGTATACTACTACTAATATACTGATATAATGATTTCATTGTTATTATTATTCTACAATGACGAGTACTTTTACGAATATACTAAAACTATTGCTATATTACTACTAATTTTATTACTATAAACAAGTATTACAACTATTACTACTACTATGGTAGTACAACTAATAGTAATATCTACTACTATTATACAACGCTACTACACTACTGCTATTATCTTACTTCTACTGTAATACTATTTATAAACTATTATTATTGTAATACTACTACTATTATTATACTACTATACTACTTTTATTTTACTACTGTTACTACTACTACTAATATGCTACTGTAATTATATTACTAATACTAATATAGTATTCGTATACTACAAGTACAATAGTACTATTACTATTACTATATTATGGCTTTCACTATTATACTATACAGTTACTCTCACTATTATTCACTTTCTACTATTACTATTATTATTTTACTACTATTATTACTATATTAATACTATAATACTGCTTCTACCGCTATAATTGTACTAATATTCTAATAGACTAGTATACGAACATACTACTTGTACTATTACCACTTCTGATAGTACTATGCTACTACTATCATACAATTATTATTATTATTATACTATTACTACTAATATACTATTAGTATTGTACAACAACTACTATTAATATTATTATACTACTACTATTAATACTATTATATTATTATTATTATTATATTACTACTATATTACTACTTCTATGTTGATGTTACTATACTACTACTATCATAATACTAATATTTTACTAACACTAATGTATTATTATTTCTATACTATAATTACTACTATACTAATACTAATATATTGCTACTATCATAAACTTACTAATACTATATTAATATTGGTATTCCATTTTACTACTATTATTAGTATACTAACAATAGTATGCTACTACTATTAATATTACTATTACTATACTAATACTACTATGCTACTACCACACTAATACTACTATACTACTGTTATATACACACTACTATGCTAATACTAGTTTGTTACTGTTAGTATACTACTACTAGGACCATACTATTATATCACTATAATATTACTACAAATACTGCTATACTATTATACTACTATAATCAAACTACTATACTATTATTATATTGTAAGTAAAATACTGCTATATTATTATACTATCACTATTACTATACTGCTAGTATATTACTATTGTTATGCTATTATTATACTATTATACTGTACTACTTCTAATACATATACTAATACTTCTGATATGCCATTACTACTATGCTTTTATACAATAATAGGACTACCATAGTGCCACTATTAGTATTCTACTACTTATATAATGTACTGCTACAACTACTAGTATACTACTACTATTATATAACAATTACTAGTATGATTGCTACTTAGTACTATACTACTATCATATTGTACTATTATACTGCTATTGTGACTTTACTACTTCCACATACTCCAACAACAACAACGTCAATTGCTATTACCATATTGATACTACTATTATACTTTTACAACTATTATACTACTTTACTATTATACTGCTATGCGTATATTACTACAATACAATTATCATACTAGACTACTACAATTGCCATTCAATTAATAGTACATAATACTAGTAATACCATACTACTCTACAACTATACAACTATTATTATTATATAACTATATAGCTATATTATACCACTATTACACAATCATAAAAATACTAGCACTAGTATACCATTACACTACTATTGTTATGTTACAACTATTATACTACTAGATTACTACTGTCATACTAACCATTATATAACTATACTACTACTATACTATTAGTACTATTGTTATACTTCTACTACTATTATACTACTATGTCTTTGTACTACTAAACCGCTAATGGTATATCACTATACTACTACTACTATTACTACTATTATATTACTACTAGTACTCCTATATTATTACTACTACAATACCACTATACTAAAATACTACTATTATACTATTATTATACTACTTTTCCTATACTACTATACTTCTATAGGTCTATACTACTAATAGTATGCCACTAGACTATTACTACTATAATATTACGAGTATTACCATTACTACTATTAATGTCGTACTATTACTACTATAATAACTACTACTATACTAGTACTGTACTACTATTATTATAATGTTATTATACTAACATTGCTACTTATATACTGACACTCCTATGCTACTATGTTGCTGCTGCTACTACAAGTCTGCCACTAGTATACTACTATCACTATTATACTACTATTACTATACTAAACACTACTATACCACTATAACTATACTGACACTACTCTACCACTAGTACAGTAATGCTAGTATACTACTATTATGAAAATAGTACCATACTAACACTAGTATGCTACTACCATACAGCTAATCTTACTATACTACTATACTATAATACTCCTATTATATTATTCTACCACTATGGTAATACTACTATACTACTATACTAAAATTACAATACTACTATACTATTATGCTACTATAGTACTATTACTTTTACTACTCCTATGATACTATAATACTTTTGGTACTATTATATTCGTACTACTATTATTATACTATTGCTAGTACTGTTACTATTATCATACTACCACTGGTACGACTATACTTCTGTTACTAGTACTAGTACTATATTGGTGCCACTACTACTATAATTATATTGCTACGAGTACTATTTTTGCTATTACTATACTACTATTACTGCTACTATTATAACTATATTACTATTACTACTACTATTTAACTACTACTATACTTCTAATATAGTAATAGGAGTAGTAGTAGTAACAGTAGCATTAGTATAGTTGTATAGTAATTGTAGAGAAAGTAGTTATAGTAGTACTATAATATAACAGTAGTATAAATGTAGTAGTATGATATTTGTAGTATAGTAGTATTATGGTAGTAGTATAATAGTTTTAGTAATATAAAAGTAGTAGTTATATAGTTACACTAGTAGTATAATAGTAGTAGTATAGTAATAGTAATTATAGTTGTAGATAATAACATTAGTATAGTTGTATAGTAATTGTAGAGAAAATAGTTATAGTAGTACTATAATATAGCATTAGTAGTCATATTAGTAGTATAGTAGTGTTATGGTAGTAGTATAATAGTTTTTGTAATATAAAAGTAGTAGTCATATAGTTGTAATAGTAGTATAATAGTAGTAGTATAGTAGTAGTAATTGTAGTTGTAGTATAGTAGTAGTATATTAGTAGCAGTAATATAATAATAGTAGCAATCTAACTATAATAGTAGCATAGAAGTTATTTAATATAAGTTATAGTAGCATTTTATAGCAATAGTATAGTAGAAGTAGTAATCACAGTGGAAGCAATAGTAGAATAGTATTAGTACTTCTAGTAGTATATTAGTAGTAGTGATAGTAGTATAGTAGTATAGTAAAAGTATAGTAGTAGTTGTTGTTGTTATAGTAGTATTAAGATAGTAACTGTATAGTAGTTGTAGTAGTAGTAGGTGTAGTAGTAATAATAATAGCAGTAGTTGTATAGTAGTATTACTACTAATAGTATAGCTGCAGTATTACATAGTAGTAGTGGTAATAGTATAGCCCTAGAACCAGTAGTAAAAATAGTACTCAAAGTAGTAGCAGTATAGCAGTAACAGTAGTATAGGGTAATGGTATAGTAGTTATAGTAGTAGTAAAACAATAATATAGTTCTAGGATCATAGTATTAGTATTAGTCGTAATAGAAATGTAACAGAAATTATAGTATAGTGTAGGAGGAGTTGTATTATTTGAAAAGTAGTAATATAGTTGTAATATAATAATAGTATTGTAGTAGTATAACATTAATAGAATTATTAGTAATAGTATAATATAACATTAGTAGTACCAATAATATAGTAGTATGTCAGTAATGACAAAATCATAGTAGTAGTATAAGGTTATTATAGTAGTATTATAATAATAGAAGTAGCACAAGTAGTAATATAATTATAGTATACTAATAGTACTATAAGATTAATAGTACTACTAATAGTAGTATATTAGTAGTAGTTGCCGCTTTAATAGTAGTTTTGTAAATTAACAATAATAGTAGTTGTAGCAGTAGTAATAGTTTTATATTAGTAAATTTATACTAGTAATAATAATAATATAGTAGTAGTATAATAGTACTATATTAATAATATAGTTGTTTTGATAACAGTAGTTGTAGTACAATAATGGTATAGTATCAGTACTATTATCAGTAGTATAATAGGAGTAGTCGTAATGGTATATTAGTATAGTTGTAATATATTTATAATGTGGTAGCATTAGTGTAGCAACAGTGATAGAGGTATTGTAGTATTATGTATAGTTGCAGTAATAATAGGAGTAGTAGTATAATTGTTATAATATGATAGTATTAGTAGGAATTGCTTTATTGTAGTGGTAGTAATATAGTAATAGTATCGTAATAATAGTAATTATAGTAACAGTATTATATTAGTAATATAATTATAGTAGTGACAGTAGTTACCATAATAGTAGTGTAGTCATAGTAGTTTTAATAGCAGTGGTAGAACTTGTAATAATAGAATTGTAGTAGTATAGTGGTATTAATAGTAGTTATAGTTAAAATAGCAATATAGTATTGTAGTTGTAATACAGTAGTAAAAATAGTAATATAGTAGTAGTAATAAAGTTGTAGTATAGTACTAGTATATTAATAGTATAACAGCAATAGAACTATTAATATTAAGATAATATAGCAACAGTAGAAGTAATATACTGATAATAGCAGTAATAGTAGTAATTATTATGATACAATATTACAATAATAACAGTAATATTGTACTAGTTTACTAATAGTACTATATTAGTATAGTATAGTAGTTTTAGTACAAAATAAGTAGTATAATGATATAGTAGTAATGCTATAGTATAATAGTAAAATAGTACTTAATAGCAATATACTAGTGCTATAACAACAGTAGCTGTACTAGTAGTAATATTTCTATAGTAATAAAGAAGTAATAATACTGGAGCAATATTATTATAGTAATAAAGAAGTAGTAATCTAGCATAATAATAGTAGGACTGATAGAAGTAATATAGTAGTAGTATAATAATTGTAGAAAAATAATAGTAGCATAGTAGTAAAATAGTTGTAGTGGTGATGCTATTATTATAGCGTAATAATGACATAGTATTTGTTGTATTATTTGTAATATAATAATAGTAGTTGCTCCAGTAGTAAATTACCATACCACTATACTAGTATTATATTACTACTATATTATTATTATACTATTATACTCTTAGTATACTATCACTAATACTGTTACTACTAGTACTATTATAATTGTTATCATATTGCTATACAACTATTATGACTATAGTATTACTACTATACTACTACTATAATTACTTTTATAATACCACCAATCCTATATTACTCGTATACAACTGTTATACTACTACTATTATACTATTGTTATACCGTTGTACTACTATTCGATTATTATACCACTATATTTGACCTATACTATTACGATTCTACGATTATACTGTTACTATATTATTACTAGTACTATGATACTAATATTGTATTACTACTAGTAGAAATAGTAATAGTATATTAGTAGTGGTAGGAATATTGTGGAAGTAATGTAGTAGTAAAAGCAATAGTATTAGTAGTACAGGACTAGTACTTATAGTAATAACATAATACTAATATTATTATAGTATAATAGTAGTGTAGTAGTATAATAGTAATATAATAATAGTATAAGAGTAATATTATAATAGCACAGTAGTAGTACTAGCTAGTATTATAGTAGCATAATATTACTATGATACTAGCATAATATGTACAGTAGCAATACATTATATTATTACTATAATGCTAGTATACTTCTAGTACTATATTAGCACACAAACTGCTATGATACTATTATGATAATATTACTATATTATTACTATGAGTATGTAATACTGCTACTGTATTATCACTATACTATGTCTACTATTACTATTATACTATTACCACCAATATACTACTTCTATAATAAAAGCATATTGCTACTTTACTATTTATATAAGATTTTTATACTCTACAATGCTACCACTACCATTATAATTTTCCCACTATTTTATTACTACAATACTACTACTATTATACCATATTACTACTACTATTAGTGTTACTACTATACTTTTACTAATATATTATTTTACTACTACACTACAAATACTATAACCTTATTATTATTATTATTACTAATATTATGTTACTATAATACTACCATATTAGTATTATACAACAATAACTATTACTAATATTATACAACTATAACTATTGCAATTACTATATTCTTACTATATTACTACTACTATACTGTTAATATGATGCTTCTGTACTATTATTATCCTATTATTATACGACTACAACTATTATTATTATACAACTAGTATGCTACTACTACTGCAATATTAATATATTACAACTATATAACTACTAGTATACTATTATACTACAACAATACCACTATTATGCTACTATTATATTGAAACAACAACAACTACTACTCTACTTATATTATTACTATACTACTACTATTATTATACTATTACTATCATCCTACTACTACTATATGTCTACTACTACTATTATACTACGACAATATTATTACTATTATCGCTATTACTTCTATTACTATATTATTATTATTCCAATAGTATAATATAACTAATACACTATAATTATTACTATTATATGACTACTGTTTACTACTCTATGACTACCACTACTATACTACCATTAAACAACCATTATACTACTACCACTACAATACTACTAATACCATTATACTACTACTATAATGCTACTAGTACTTTTAATATGTGACTACTACTATTACACTATTGTACTACTATTTTTATACTACTATTAATACTACTACTATGACTATACTACTACTACTATACTGCTCATAAAATGTGAGTTTGGTCATTACATAAAATGGACTTTATTTGCCATGTGAAAGTGTACCTTGTTTGTCATGTAGATGCGGGCTCAATTATTGTGCTAGATGGACTTTGTTTGCAATGTGGAAATGGGCTTATTCTGTGAAAATAATGTATTCTTGCATTCCTAATGTCAACTTAGGGCATCAAGGGTTGGTCAAGGGATTCTGACACCACCATATATCATCAACAACTATTCTTATCTTCTAAAGGGCATTGTAGGTAGTTAAAAACTTATTTTTGTATATTGCCAAGTCTCTGAAGGACTAATACCCTAATTTATGCTAATAGACTCTCTACTTTGTCATCGCATTTTGACATAATAATGTTTGGCTTTAGTCCCTTATATGGGTTTGGCTCTTACTCCCTAGGTGGACTTGGTTTTTGCCCCTAGGTGAGAGGTCTCTAGCCCCTAAATAGGAGGTGAAGAGTTAACCCATGTTTATGTAGATTTTGATTGCCCTTACAGCTATCATTGCTAGAGGAAAGTGTACCATTAACCTTTTGCTTAGGATGATAGTGTAGATTGGGATAGGGGAATCACTTGATGATGGCATTTTCCTTTTCTTAATGAAAAATCAACTATTAGTTTTTTGTATTTCTTCTTTTATTATGCATCTAGGCTGATTAAATCTCTATACTTGGAGGTGAAGTCATGTTCCATCAGATGTGGGAAAATTTGCGTACTCAAAATCGGCCAGCTAAAATAGCGAGAGACCATAAAGAGCAATCCCAAAACAACAAATGAAAAATTCAAATGGTTTGAGTGCACAACTACATGTAGTAGTATAGCAGTAAAAGTAGTCGTATTGGATAAATATAGCAGTTGTCATATAATAGTAGTAGTAATATCAGTAGTATATTAATATTAATATAATAGCATTGTAATAGCAGTCATAGTAATAGTTGTAGTAGCACTAACAATATAGTATTATAGTAGTTATATACTAGTATAATAGTAGTATAGTAGTTGCCTAGTACTTGGCTAGTAGTAGAGTAGTAGTATTCGTAGTCTCATAGTTGTAGTAAAATAGTTGTAATCGTATAGTACAATAGTTGTTGTTCTAATAGTAGGATTGTAGTATAATAGTGGTAGTAGTATTCAAGTAATATAAAAGTAGCAATACCATAGTAGTAACAGTAGTAGTAGTACAGTAGTAATTTAATAGTAGTAATAGTAGTAAATTAGTAGCATAATAATAACAGTAGTAATATATTAGCAGTAAGTAGTAGTCATATTTGTACTATAGTAGTAATATAGTAATAATATAGCAGTAGTAATAGTATATTAGTAGTACTAGTAGTGTAATAATAATATATTAGAAGTATAGTAGTAGTATAGTAATAGTCCAGTATAGCAGTATAGTAGTAGTATAGCATGCCAGTAATGCTAATAGTAGTAGTTGTAATAGTATAGTATAGTAGTAGTTTAGAAGTAGGAGTATATTATAGTAGTAATATAGTAGTACTAGTATAATATTAGTATTGTAGTGATAGTATAATTGTATAGAAGTATGGTATAATAGTATAATAATACTAGTAGTATGTATACTATAGCAGGATGATAGTAGTCTACTATAATAGTGTACTAGTAGTAGATGTTATACTATATTAATAGTAGTGGTAGTATAGTCGTATGGTAGTAGTAGTAGTCATGGGGTAGCTGTAGTAGTATAATGATAGTAAGGTAGAAGTCAATGTGTAGTAATAGTATTTGTGTAGTGGTATTATAGTAGTAGTAGAAGAATACTAGCATAATATAGTATAATGGTATAGTATGTATGGTAGTAGTAGTAGTCATGGGGTAGCTGTAGTAGTATAATGATAGTAAGGTAGAAGTCAATGTTTAGTAATAGTATTTGTGTAGTGGTATTATAATAGTAGTAGAAGTATACTAGCATAATATAGTATAATGGTATAGTAGGATAGTAGTAGTAATAGTATTACCAGTATAATACAGATATAACAGCATAGTATAGTAGTATGGTATATTGGTATAGTTGTTGTAGTAGTATCATAATAGAAGTACATTATTATAGTAGTAATAGCAGTAACAATTGTAGTGGTATACTATTATTGTAATAATTATTATAATAGTAGTAGAATAGTAGTATAGTTATATTAGTAGTTGCATTAATATTGTAATAGTAGTTGTAATAGTAATCTAGTAATATTATTAGTTGTATAATAGTAGCGGTATATTATTATAGTAGTAAAATAGTAATATAGTATTAGTACTAGTTTTATAGTATTGTAGTACTTGTAGTATTTTATAGTATTGTAGTACTTGTAGTATACTTATAGCATAGTCGTAGTATAGTAGAATTACTAGCAGTGATAGTAGTAATATAGTAGCAATAGTATAGTAGTAGTACTGTAATAGTAATATAGTATAGTGATACTCGTAGTAGGACCAATATAATAGTAGTAGTATCATCGTAGTATGATAGTAATGTACTACTAAAAGTAATAGTAATTGTAGTATTAGTATAGTAGTAGTAATATATTTGTAGCATAGTTATAATATAATAATAATATTAGTAGTCGCACAGAAGTAGTATGATAGTATATTGATAGTATTATAGTACGAGTATTATTGTATAGTAGTAATAGTAGTGGTGATGTAGTAATAGTACAGTGGCAATATAATATTATAGTAGTCATAGTAGTACAGTCGTAAGATAGTGCAATAATAATATTAGTAGTATTAATATAGTAGTAATAGTAGTAATACAATGGTAGTAGTAGTAGTATATTAGTATTAATAGTGTTATATTAGTTGCAGTTTTATAGTAGTATCATAGTATAATATAGTAGTATGGTATAGTACTATACTGTTAGTGGCATTACAGTAATAGTAGTATTAGTAATACTAATAGTTATAGTATTATAGAAGTACTAATATAGTAGTAGTTGTTGTTGTATCAATAGTTGTAGTGTATTAATAATAATATAATACTATAATAGTAGTAAGTTGCAGTTATAGTAATAGTACAGTAATAGTATAGTAATATTATAATAGTATAATATTGGAAGTAGTAGTAGTAGTATATTATTATGTTAGTAATAGTCAAAAAAATAGTAGTAATATAATTGTAATAGTAATACTAACATAGTAATAGGAATAATAATGATATTATAGCAGTAATTATAGTATAATAGTCGTATAATAGTATAGTTATACTATAGTAGAAGTATCGAAGTAGAAATAGTAGTAGTACTGATACTAGTATAGTAATAGTATATTAATAGTGCTATGGTAGCAGTATAGTAAAAATAGTAGTTATTATTGTAATATAGAAAGAGGAGTCATATTGCAATATAGTAGTAGCAGTATAGTAGCAGCAGTTTAGTATAATAGTCCTACTGATAGTAGTAATATAATTGTAGTAGTATTAGCAAAGTGACAGTAATAGTGTAATTGTTATAGTACAATTGCAATATACTAATTTAGTAGTAGTACTAAGAGCAGTAGTGGTGCTATACTTGTAATAATAATATTAATGCTATATTAGTAGAAGTTATATAGTAGCAGTATTTGTATATTAGTAGTTGTAGAATTATGTTAGTTGTGTAGTAGTAGTTAGCCAGTGCCATAAATATTGGCTTGATGGTAGTACTCACCTATTTTATGTGAGAGGTCTTTGGTTTGGGCTTTGCTTAAGAGCGGTATAAAAGTGGTACTAGTAGCATAGTTGTCGTGTAGTAGTAGAAATATACTACTCATACTAATATAGTAGAACACTATAGTAGTAGTAGAGTAGCAGCAGTAGTACTATTATAGTAGTATAGTAGTAGAAATAATATAGTAGTATAATATAATAATATAGTAGCATTAGTATAATAGTAGTATAATTATATAGTATAATAATATAGTATTTTTGTATAACTGTAGTATAGTATAATAGCACTAATAATACTTTTATTATACCAGTACTAATAGTAGTTGTAGTATAGTAGTTATATAGTAGTATTAGTAGTATTTTATTTGTAGTAATCGAGATAGTGGTATACATACTCACTATCATAGAAGTAGTGTTAACATAGTTATTGTATAATATTAATAGTAGTATAAAAGTGTAGTATTTTAATACAAAATAGTAATATTGAAGTAGTATGGTATGATATTACATTAGTAGTATAGCATAGTATTAGTAGCAGTAATAATATAATAGTCGTAGTAGTGATAGTATTGTACCAGTAGCATATTCATATCATAATGCAAATAGTGGTAGTAATAGTAGTAGTACAGTGATAGTAAATTATATAAAAGTCATATAGTAGTGGTATAATAGTAATAGTTGGAGTAGTAGTAGTATGATAGTAGAATAGTATTAGTAGTAATAATAGAAATAGTAGTCATTATTATTATATAATAGTGACCAATTTGATTTAAAGGTCAGCCTACAAAGCTCACTTGAAAATATACTTAGATGAAAGGGTAGCTTGCATGGCTCACCTTAAAGTCCAATCAATTTGGAGTTAGCTTGCGAGCTTGTCTGAAAATCAAAGTCTTACTATATATTAGTCTGCAGGCATGCCAAAATATCTAATTGACTCAAGCATAGCTTACGGACTTGCCTTAAAGTCTAAATCAACAAATGGCCAGGTTGTGGGTAGCTCGAAAGCCAAAGCAACTTAAGATTAGCCTTTAGGCTCACCCAAAGTCATTATCATAGGTATGAGGGCTCTTAAACAAGAATTAAATTGATAAACATAAATTATTTAAATGTCTCAACCACATTGAACTCAAGTTTGTTTGGCTGAAATAAATAAACCAAACCAAAGTGACTCAAATAAGGCACTAAATGAACTTCAATGGATAAAAACAAATGGATTGAGACTATTCTAAATGAGTAGAAAAGCTCTCTAACAACTGACAGGCCAGTCATACTCAATCATAACTAGCAAAGCTCCCCAAATTGATCAATACCCTCAACTGGTCAGCTGATTCTAGTGAACCATGAAACCATGGGTTCTCTGTTGAGTGACCAGAACCCCAACCAATCATTCGATATTGATAAACACAAAAGAAAATTTCCGCTTTGTTAGATGACCAATACCTAAACCAGTCATTTGGTTCTATTAAACTTAAAATGACACCTTTTTTAGTTGGTTAACTGGTATCCCCATTGGTTATCCATTTTAGTAAAAAAACTATTGACTTAGGTTCAAATTTAACCATAATTAGGTTAAGTGATCGGTCCAAACCTAGGTCAATTTGGGTTAGAATTGAGTTTATCTGGAATCAAAACAAGTTTGAATTATACTCCAATTGAGTCAAACAACAATCAAACTAAATCAAAACAAATCTGAATTGAACACTAATTAAGTCAAACTATAATAAATTTGAATTGAAATCTGATTGAATCAAACAATATTTGAACTAAAGCACAACAAGTTTGAATATAACTCTAAATTGAGTGAAACCATATTCAAACTAAATGACAACAAGTTCAAATAGAACTATAAATAGAGTCAAATAACATTCAAACTAAATCACAACAAGTTCAATTGGAACCCTAAATTGAGTCATACCACATTCGAACTAAACTATAATGTATTTAAATAGAACTCTAAATTGAGTCAAACCATATTAGAATTAAAGCATAATAAGTTCAAATAGAATTCTAAAATTGAGTCAAACCACAATGACCCAAGTTTAAATAGAACTCTAAATTGAGTCAAATCACATTCGACTAAACTGCAACAAGTTTGAATAGAACTCTAAATTGAGTCAAATTGCATTCAAACTAAACCATAACAAGTTTCAATAGAACTTTAAATTGAGTTGAACCACATTGAACTAAACTACAACAAGTTCAAAGAGAACTCTAAATTGAGTTAAACCATAATCGAACTACATCACAATAAATTTAAATAGAACTTGAAATTGAGTAAAACCATATTTGAACTCACAATAAGTTTGAACAGAACTCTCATTTGATCTATACTATAATAAGTCCAAATAGAGCTCTAAATTATGAAAAACCACACTTCAAAGCTTAACCAACACCAAATGTTATTGAAGATGATTCACTAAGCCAACTAGAAAAGATATTGGCAAAGTCGCAAACTCAATCAACAACACACGAGTAAGGCCATCAATTATCGAACAAAGTCAATCAATAACATGCTTAAAGCCATAAACCATGCTTTAATGCTAAACAATCCCCCAAAGCCATTGGTCACGCTTGGCTAAGCCAACCCAAAAGGTTATTAGTGAAGCCTGAAACTTAATCAAAAATGTCCTAATGAGGTCATCAATTATTAGATGATAGCAACCAACAACACACTTAAAGCCATCAACAACACTTTCAAAGCTAAGCCAACCCTAAAATCCATTGGTGACACTTAGGCAAGCCAAATCCAGAGATGCCTTAAACTTAGTTGATAACATGCCAATGAGGCTATCGATAATCAGATGAAGTTAACCGACAACATGTCGATCACACTTTGAAACTAAACTAATCCCAAAAGCCATTAGTGGCACATGGCTAAGATAACCCAAAAGCCATTGGTGATGCCTTAAATGTAATTAACAATAAGACAATGGAGCTATCAATCATAAGATGAAGTCAATTAACAACACCCTCAAAGTTGTTAGACACATTTCAAAACTAAACCAACCCCAAAAGCCATTGGTGGTGCTTGGCTATGGAAACCCCAAAATTCATTAACAATATCTCAAACTTAATTGATAACATAGCAATGTGGCTATCAATTATGAAATTAAGTCAACTGATAATATGCTTAAAGTTGTGGGCCATCCTTCAAAGTGCTTGGCTATGGAAACCCCAAAATTCATTGACAATGTCTCAAACTTAATTGATAACATAGCAATGTGGCTATCAATTATCAAATTAACTCAACTGATAATGTGCTCAAAGTTGTGGGCCACCCTTCAAAGTGCTTGGCTATGGAAACCCCAAAATTCATTGACAATATCTCAAACTTAATTGATAACATAGCAATGTGGCTATCAATTATCAAATTAAGTCAACCGATAATATGTTTAAAGTTGTGGGCCACCCTTCAAAGCTAAACCAACTCCAAAAGCCATTGGTGATGCTTCAAGCCTAATCAACAACACACCAAGAGGTTGGTGATTATAAAATTAAAAATGATTAGCATAAGTTAAGGTCATTAATTATTTCCTCAAGTTAAGAATCAATCAAAGTTAACTAACAATAAATAGAAAGTCATCAATAAAACTGTAAATCTTAATCGGGATAAGTAACACAGACAAATTTGTCAATCATACATTGAAATCAAATCAAGTCATTAGCATCCACCAAATGTCAAATGAAGAATCCATCTGAGGCAAGTTCAAAGTAGTCTACAACAAAGGAGCGGGGCAACGACAAGCATCAAACTTTTCCTATTCCCTTGTTTATTTTATGTCATTCAGGATTGTAAATTTAAATTTCTTAAATTGTATTGTGAGGGTATGCCCTTGCTTAAATCATGTACCCCTTTACTAAAATCAATCAAACATGTTTTCTTTTTCTTGTCTCTATTTTTATTTGTTAGATTCCTTACTTTAAGAGGTTCCTGACAATCATCAGTGTAATTAACAACAAGGCTTGCACCTATTGCGAAGTCATATTTCCACAACACTTGATTGCGCACTCCAACCAACATATATTTTTTATTTGTTATTTCGAGATTGCTTCATGGGAAATTTGCTATCTCAGGTTGTGATTCTGACTCAGCTCTAGGTTACACCTGAACTATAACTAGTTAACATTTGCACTTAAACGAAGTCAAACCTAAACTAAAATCCGATCAGACCTAAATTGGGACCATGTTGAATCAAATTAGCAAGTTGATTAAGGTTCAAACCCAAACCAAGTAAGGGTACAACTTAGGTCAAACCCAAATCCATCAAGAACCTAATCTGGGCTAGATCAAAGATTCATTAGGATTAGTTAATAACATGCTTAACGCCATCATCAATATCTCAAACTTAATAAAAGAACAAGCTAATAATATAGTATTTTCTAATTGAAAATCATTATCACAAGCCACTACTGCTAATCATTTCTTCAAATGAAATTAAACCTAAAGCAGGCATGAACTCATTTAATTAGTCAATCTTATGCCATATTTAAATGTGGTTAACAGACAACATGCTTAAAATTGTTGGCCACACTTTGAAGTTAAGCCAACAAATACTCAAAAGCAATTGGCAATGCTTCAAACTTAATCGATGACATGCCAAAGAGGGAGTCAATTATCAAATCAGAAATGGTCAACATAAGTCAAAGTTGCTAACCATTTCAAATTGAACAAAAGGTAGGCTTAAACTCACTCAGTCAATCAACTAAATGTCTTATTCAAAAGAAGTCAACCGACATCATGCATAAAGTCATCAAACACAATTCAAGCTCATCTAACAAAAGTTCAAACCCATTAGTGATCTTCAAATATAATCAAATATATTGATTATCAAATAGAAATGGTCAGCATTAGCCAATGCCATGTCCATTTCAATCCAAACTGAACTAAAGGCAAGCTTGAATTTGCTCAATCAATCAGCCAAATGTCATGTTCAAAAGAAGTAAATTGATAACACGCTTAAAGCCATTAGCCACACTTTGACGCTAAGCCAATAATGCTCGAAACCCATTAGCAATTATTCAAACTTAATTGACTTCATCGATTATCAAATCAAAAATCAAATAAAACCAACTGACAACAAGCATAATGTAGTCAAAGATCCATTTTGTTATATTTTAAGGGTAGACGAGCGGGGCAGTGGTAAGTATCAAGTACTTCCCTCTTCCTGTCTTATTTTTATAATCTTTATGATTTTGAATTTAAATTTCTTAAATTACAAAGTGAGGGTATGCTCTTTAGTAAGCCATGAATTTCTTTTTTAAATTAATCAATCATACTTTTTTATCTTTGTATTACTATTTTCATTAGTTGGGTTGCTTGCTTTAGCAAATTCCTAATAATTATGAGGGTAATTAATGATAAAGGCTTCTACCTATTAAAAGTCATGTTCCGAAAATACTTGAATATATTGCAAACTATTCTTAAATTTTATTTTCTATTTTGATATGACTCTTTAGAGTCTCTTGCTAACCCGGGTGGTTGATTTTGGCTCTATAATATTATAGAAATGGTATGATAGTAGCAATAGTAGTATAGCAGTACTAGTACTAGTAGTATAATAGTAGTATGGTAGCAGTAGCAGTAGAAGTAATAGTAGTAGTAGAAGTATAGTGATAGTATAATAGTAATAATAGCATAGTATAATAGTAATATAATAGCAATATGGCGGTAACAAAGTACTAGTATAGTAGTACTTGTAAAGCTGGAGGAGGAGGAGTAGTAGAATTGTAACTGACTGCTATTCCTAGTGGAAGTAGTGGTAGTATAGTAGTAGTAATAGTAGAATCGTAATAGTAAACGCAATGCACTATAGTAGTAGTTGTAGTAATACTAGTCATAAAAGTAGTATAATACTATAATAGTAATGGTTCTAGTAGTAATAGTAGTAATTGTTGTATAGTAGTAGCAGTAGTATACTAGTAATCGTACTAGTAGTAGTTTAGTGGTGAAATAGTAGTATAATAGCAATAGTATAGTAGTATTTCTGGCATAGTAGTAGTGGTCATATAGTGGTAGTATAGTTGTAGTAGTAGCAGTAGCAATAGTATTGTACGCATAATATAGTAGTAGTATGGTAGTAGTATTGTATTAGTGTCATAATAGTAGCAGTAGTGTAATAGTAGTAAAAATTTATTAGTAGTATTATTATAGTAATTATAGTAGTATAGTAGTAGTAGTATAATGACAGCAATGTGAATAATATAGTAGCAGTAATAATAATATAGTAATAGTAGTCGTAGAGTAGCAGCAGTAGTATAGTAGTAGTATTGATAGTGTATAATAGTAATAATAGTATAGTAGAAATAGTGGCAGTATAGTTGTAGTAATAGGATAATTATAGAAACAGGACTATTGTAGTATAATAGTAGTAGTTGTAGTATTGCTAGTAGTAGAAACAGTATAGAGGTATAGTAGTAGTATTAGTTATAATACTAGCAGTAATTGTTATATTATAGTAGTAGTAATATAGTGGTAATAGTAATCATAGCAGCTTGGTAGTAATATAATACTAGTATAGTAGTTTTAGTAGTATAGTAGTAGTAATAATATTATAGTTATAGTTATAGTAATATAGTAGTAGCATAACTATAGTAGTGGTTGTAGCAGCATACAATAGTATTAGTAATATAACAGTAATAGTAGTGTATAGTAGTAGTAATAGTATAATAGTAGCAACATGAGTAATGAATTATAATAGTAGTTGTTATTGTTATAGTTGTAGAATAATGGTAGATGTAGTAGTTTTGTTGTAACATTAATATAGTAGCAGTGGTAGAGATACTAGTATAGTAGTAGTTGTAGTAGTAGCATATTTACAGTATAATAGCAGTTGTAGTAGTAGCATTAGTTATAGTATATTAGTAGTATTAATAGTTATAGTATAGCAATAGTAGTGGTATATTCGTAGCATGGTAGTAGTTGTGTAGTAGTAGTAGTTGCTATAAAATAGTAGTTGTAGTAGTATGATACTAGTAGTAGTATAATATTTCTATAGTATCAGTAGTTGTATAGTAGCAATAGTCGTTGTTGCACAATAGTAGTGTAGTAGTCACGGTATTATTGTATAAGTATTAGTATTGTAGTAGTAATAGTAGTATTAATTGAAGTACAGTAGTAGTATTAGTGGTATATTAGTTGCTGTAGTAGTAGTATTATAGTAGAAGTGCAATAGCTCTAGTAGTAATAATATGGTTGTAGTAGTTGAAATATTAGTAGTTGTAGTACCAGTATAGTAGTAGTAGAAATAGTAGTTGTTATATTATAGTTGTAGTATAGTAGTAGCAGCAATTTTAGTAATAGCAGCAACAGTAGTAGCAGAAGTTGTATTGTACCTGTTGTTATATAATAATAGTAGTTATATTAGTAATATAGTAGTAGTAGAGTAGTAATAGTATAATAGTTAAAGTATAGGAGTATAGTATAGTAATGTGATAGTTATAGTATACAAGTAATAATTTAGTAGCATTACTAATATTATAGGTATGACAGTAGTATTATAATATAATAACAGTATCAGCTGTATAATAGAAGTGATAATAATTGCTTTATAGTAGTAGTCGTATTAGTATAGTAGCAGTTCTAAAAGTCATAGTATAATAGAAGTAGAATAATAATACAAGTATAAAAGTAATAGTAATAATATAATAGTAATGTTAGTATAGTTATATTATTATAATAGTAGTAGAAGTATGTATAATAGTAGTAATATAGAAATAGTATAACAGTATAATTGCAGCCAAAGTTTGATAGTAGCATTTACAATAGCATTGTAATTGTAGTATAGTAGGTCTAGTAAGAGTATCATAGTAGTAATAATAGTATTAGTAATAATATAATAATCGTAGTAGTACAATAGTATTTTTAATAATAGTATAGTTATAGTATTATAATAGTAGTAGTAGTCATAATATAGTAGTAGTAATATAGAAGTAGTAAAAGTAGTAGTATAATAATAGCAGTAGTATAATGTAAATAGTGATATAATAGTAGTAGTAGTAGTACTAGTATATTAGTATACTAGTTGCAATACAAGTAGTAATAGTAGTAATTATTATTGTATGGTAGTAGCAGGATAGTAGTAATCGGACTATTTGTTATATAATAGTAGTAGTACTTTAGAAGTAATGTCGTAGCAATAATTATAGCAACATAGTAATAATAGTGGTATAAAATTAGTAATGACATTTATATAGTAGTAGTATTAGTCGCATAGTAGTAGCATTAATATAGTAGTAATAATATATAATAGCAATAGTTTTATAGTGATAGTAGTAGTATAATAGTAGTAATAGTATAATAATAAAAGTGAGAGTAATATATTATAATAGTTATTATTGCAGTTGGAGTAATAGTAGTTGTAACATAATAGTATAGTAATATAATAATATGGTAGAAGTATGACAGTAATAATGTATTAGTACGAGTAACAGTATAGTGGTAGAATTGTGGCATAATAATAGTAGTAGTATAATATTAGTTATAATCGTAGAAGTATATTAGTAGTTATAGTAGTTTGGAATTAATTGTAGTAGTAATATTGTAGTATAATAGTCCTAATAGTATACTATAATAGTACTAGTTAGATAATAATTGTAGTAGTAATATTGTATTATAGTAGAATTAGTTGTACAGAAATATTGATAGTCTTGTAGTAGTATTTATACTATAGTAGTTATGTATGGTAATAGTAGAAATACAGTTATAATAATAATAGTACTATAGTAGTAGTTATACTAGTAATAGTAGTATTTTTGTAATATAGTTATAATGGTAGCATAGTATTAGTATAAAAGTAGTAATAGTGTGGTAGTAATATTATAATCATAATAGTAATTGTAGTATAATTGTAGCAATAATACTAGAGTAGTCGTAGCAGTAACATAGAAGTTACCAAAGTAGTAGTAGCACTACAAGATAATATTAGTAGAAGTATTATTAGTAGAATATTAGAAATAGTGTAGTAGAAGTACTAGTGGTAGTACACGCATTGGTAGAAGCATGATAGCAATAGTTATAGTATAGCAGTAGTTATAGTTGTATAATAGTACAAGTGTAGTACTAGTATTAGTAGTAGTATTATAATAGGAATAATAGTAGTCTAATAATAATAATAGTATAGTAGTAGCAATAGAAGTAGTATGATAATAATATAGTAGTATTAGAGTAGTAGTAATATAATTATAGTAGCAATAGTATTATAATATACAAATAATAGTGGTTTAGTTGTAGTAGTATTTATATAGTAATAGTAATAGTACAATAAGAATAGCGATCATATAGTAGTAGTATTAGTAGTAATGAAAGTACTATACTAATAGTAGTATAGTACTAGCACTAAGAGTAATACAAAAAGGACAGTAGCAGTCGTAGTAATAGCATAGTAGAAACAATAATATATTATCAATAGCGATAGTAATATAGCAATAATAATAATAGTAATAGTAATATACTAGTATAGTAGTAGTATAATATCGTAATAATAATAGTACTAGTAGTATATTAAAAATTATACTACTGCTACTAATATAATATTACTACTAATATACTAATATAATTATACTGTTGTTGTTACTATTTCACAACTAAAACTAATAGAAATACTACTGTAATACTACTGTAAAACTAAAACTAATAACACTACTGTAATACTACTAGTAGTTTTACTACTATAAACTAATATTATAACTATTACTACTACTATGGTACTACTACTAGTAGAAATATACTACTACTATTATACAACATCACTACGGCTACTACTACTATAATACTACTTATAAAATACTATTGCTATGATATTACAACTATTATTATGCTACTATGTTACTATTATTTTACTTCTATTACAACAAAAACTACTACTAATGTACAAGTATAATTATGTTACTAATACCGATATAGTACAGGTATACGATAACTATAATAGTACTATTATTATTAGTATACTATGCCTTTGACTATTATACTATACAGCTCCTATCACTATTATTCAATTTCTACTATTGCTACCACTATTTTACTACTACTACACTACTATTATTACTATATTAATATTATAATACTACTTCTACCACTATAATTGTACTAATATGCTACTATACTAGTATTCTATCATAATATTTCTACTCTTACTACTTCTGGTAGTACTCTGCTATTATTATCATACAATAATTATTACTATTATACTACTAATAATATTTTATTACTATTATATAACTATTATTATAACTACTATACTCTGCTTCTAATACTATAGGTATACTAATAAATTACTATACTACTATTAATTACTATTGTTATAGTATAACAACAACTATTGCTATTATACTATATTATTCCTATTATACTATTATACTACTACTACAAGTAAATTAGTACCTTTATACTACTAATACTACTATATTACTACTACCACACAACTAACTACTATAGTATTATAATGCTACGAAAATACTACTATAAATAACTACACAACTAATAAACTATTGCTATTACTACTATTATTATTACTTTTTTAGTATATTACAATACTATTAGTACTACGATACTATTGTTATTATTATACTACTACTACTATTGTACAACCACTATATTATTACTAATATTATGCTACTACTACTATACTACAATTACTAATATATTATCATACTACTATATTACTATAATATTATACTACTTTTACTATACCACTATACTACTAACACTATACAACTTCTATTATACTATTATACAATAATTTCTACTTCTACTACTATTACTATACTACTGTACTACTAATATTACTACTATTACTACTATAATAACAATTGCTATGATTACTACTATTCGTAATATACTGTCGTACTTCTACTATTGCTCTTATACTACTATTGCTATTATTGCTAAACCATGACAACTATAATATTACTAATAATTCTATATTACTATTACTATTACTATTACTAATACTTTTACATTACTATTACATTACTATTACTCTTATTATTATACTACTATTACTACTACAACTATTATACAACTACTATTACTGTTATTACTATTGCTATTATACTGCTGCTATTATTGTGACTATTACTACTAAGTAATACTAATACTAGTATATTATAATATTACTACTACTAGTACTATTATATTAATACTACTACTACAACTATTTTATCACTAATATTGCTATTACTATACTATAACTACTCATATACTACTATTAGTATACTACTCTACTGCAATTACTACTACTATATTACTATATTTCTATACTTATATACTTTGATAGTTGCCACCATACTACTACTATTATACTACTATTAGTACAATGACTACTATTATTATTAGTATATTAGCACTACCAATGTACTGCTACTACTTCTATGCTAACATTACTGTACTACTACTATAGTACCAATATTATGCTGACACTAATATATTACTATTGCTATGCTATAATTACTACTATACTAATACTAATATATTACTACTATCATACACCTACTAATATTATATTGATATTGGTATGCCATTATACTTCTATTACTAGTATATTAACACTAGTATGTTATAACTACTAATGTTGCTAGTACTAAACTAATGCTACTACACTACTATAACTATACTAATACTACTATACTACTACCGCACTAACACTTAGGGGTGTTAATTTGGCCCGTAGCTCACGTGTTACTCGAACTCGGCTCGAAATCATTATAAATCAAGCCGAGCTCAAGATGGAACAACCTCGCTCGATTCTAGCTTGAGAGCTCATTCTGTTAAATACTCAAGTAACTAGTTAATTTAAGTTAGTTAACTACTTGATAAATTATAACTTTTAACTTATTAGTTATTACTTATAAGTTATAGCTTTAACTTATAAGCCCGTAAGGCCGTGACCCATCCCGTGTTCCCGTCTCGCATCCCGGCTTACTTTCAATTTCCATACCCTTCCACCAAGAGGAGAATGGCTTGGGGAAGAGAAGGGACTATTAAGTGGGAAACTTCAAGGACCATAGTGTGACTTAAGGTAAAATATTTACATAAGAATCTTAAGTCTGGGCAAAGTTTTGAGCTTCTCATGGTTGGTTTATCGCTAAAGTCTAATGCCTGGTATAAAACCAAGGTCTTATGCTTAGTTCATTATCAAGGTCTTATGCCTTAGGTCAATTAGAGATCTTATGTCAGGCTTATTACGGAGGTCTTATGCCTCGGGTGAATCCAAGATCTTATGCCTAGCTTATTGCCAAGGTCGTATATCCTAGATAGAATTGAGAACTTATAGCTTGCTTATGCCGAGGTCTTATACGCTGGGTAGAACCAAGGTCTTATGTCTAGCTTATTACTGAGGTCTTATATCCATGGAGAATTCAAGGTCTTATCCAAGCTTATTACAGAGGTATTGTGTCTCAGGTTGAATCAAGGTCTTATACTTGGCTTATTCTCGAGGTCTTATGCCCCAGGTAGAACGAGATCTTATGCCTGGCTTATCAGTGAGGTCTTATGTCCCGAGTGAATCTAAGGTCTTAGACCTGGCTTACCACCAATGTCTTGTACCCTAGGTGAATCTGAAGTCATGTGCCTTAGGTGAACTCAAGCTCTTATGCTGGCTAATTGCCAAGGTCTTATGCCTGGGTTATTTTTTAGTCCTTATATCCTGGATAGAGCCTTGTTCTTATGCCTTGGGTAGAACCAAGATCTTATGCTTGGCTTATCATCCAGATATTATGCGCCAGGTGAATCTGAGATCTTATGTCTAATTTACTGCCAAGGTCCTACACCTCAAATTAATTTGAGGTCTTATACTTGGCTTATCACCAAGGTCATATGCCTCAAGTGAATCCAATGTCTTTGGTAGTCAATTGGGACAAGACTTATTAATATCTAAAGAGATAATGGAGGCATAATTTAGTCTAAAGTTAAAACCTTCTCAAATTGTCTATATGCCATGTGCTAGAAAGTTCCTTATTATTTGGGTACTCGATCTTAAATGTCCCTAGCCCCATGACCCTAGAAATTCTTAATTGGCCTATCTAGTTCAAAGATAGTTTACCTAAAACTTGATTAATGAGAACAAACCTAAGATGTCCATCCTCATTGGTTGAAAGGTCATATAGATTAGGTCAATTGGAGTTAAACTACCGAACTGTGGTCTAAGGAGGTGTGCCTCTTGCATTGTTCACATTTGGAGATGAATTTGGATGCCTCGAAAGCTATGTTGAGCCAATAATACCCTTGTCTAAAGAGCATAGGTGCCATGACCGATCCTCCACCATGGCTCCCACATATCTCGCCATCAACCTCTTGGATGGCATAGTAGGCTTCCTCGGGTCTTAGACAATGGAGAAGGGCTACATGAGGGATCTTTTATGCAAGACTCCTTCTAATAAGGTGATGTTCAAGGGTAGCTTCATGGTCTTTTGGTGCTATTTTGGTTCTTTAGGAAGTTGCCCAACTTTGAAGTAAGAGATAATGGGATCCATCCAATAGGGCTCTACATCCACGACATTTACCTTAATGGTCTCCGATTAACTAGGCCGTTGAAGATTCTTTGCAAGGATTTGCCTTGCTACCAAATTTGAACAAGCAAAAGCTAGTTGAGTGAGAGCATCTACCTTCGCGTTGGTATTTTGGGCTACCTAGCAAGTTTCCACTTGGTCTATTTTTGCCATAAGCTTCTATGCCTCAATTAAGTACTACACCATGGTTATGTCTTTTACCTCGTACTCTCCAGTGACCTACAAACACACAAGCTATGAATCACTGAATGCCTTTTATTTTTTAGCTCCTGTTGCTAATGCCATGTTTAATCTAAGGAGAAATGCTTAGTATTCTGCAGCATTGTTTAAGGCATCGAATTAAAGCAAGGCTAAATACTCAACCACTCTCACATCCGAACTCTAAAGGATAGTGTCAATCTTGCAGCGTGACTCTCAAGATGATACATGTGCCTAAACCTCCCACGACTCGGATTCTAATCCTACCGATTATGAGGTCAAGAAGTTCACTAAAGCCTGTGCTTTGATAGCCATCCAAGCCTCAAAGGTGACATTGAATTGACTTTACTCGATGGACCACTTGAGCAACCTTCCCTAGAATTTTGGCTTTTGCAATATTTGTTGAATTGGGAGATTGATGAGCACTATAACCGGGTGTACTTGAAAGTATAGGCAGTACTTTCAGATTGCTAGCACCATGATCTATTCTAACTTCTCCAACAGAGGGTACCAATCATGAGTACATGACTCACATAGTATATGGGGTGTTTTTTTTACACTAGTCACTTATTAAAATTAAATTGATCACCTAGTCTAATGTAGCTATATAAAGGAAGAGTACTACTACATTTAGTTCAGGTCTCGCCAATAAGGGTGGTTCAACTAAGTGCTTTTTGAGGTCTTTGAAGGCTTGATCACATACTTCCATCCATTTGAATCTGTAGCTTTGCTTGAATGCCTTAAAAAGTGTTAGCAGTTCTCTCTAGATTTGGAAAGGAAGTGATTGAGCATAGCCAGGTGACCCATGATCATTTGCATCTCTTTAATGGAGCTCGGAGGCTTCATCCCCATAATTGCTTTAATTCTTTTAGGGCTGGCTTCTATTCTACATTCCAAGACTAAGTAGCCAAGGAACTTCCTCAAGCCTATCTTGAAAGCATACTTCTTTGGGTTTAGCTTCATGCTAAACATCCAAAATATGTCAAAAGTCACTTCTAGGTACTTTGAATTCCTATCACCATGGAGGATTTTCACTAGCATATCATGAATATATGTTTCCACATTCATATTAAACTAAGGCTCAAAAACTTTGTTCACCATTCTTTGGTATGTTTCCATCACATTCTTTAGTTCCAAAGGCATTGGAATGTAATAGAGAGTACCTTGATATATGATGAAGGCAGTTTTCTCCTCTTCTTTGAGATGCATCTGAATATGATTGTAGCATTATAACACATCCAAGAAGCTCAAGAGATGGTGGCCCAAGGTAGAGTAAATGAGCTGGTCAACTTAGGCAAAGGATAACTATCTTTTGAGAAGGCTTTATTTAAGTCAGTGAAGTCGATGCACATTTTTCATTTACCATTGGATTTCTTTACCATTACAATATATATCAACCACCAAGGATAGTGGACTTCCCATATAAATCCTACATTGAGAAGTTTACTTACCTCTAGTGTGATAGCTTTTTGGCATTCAAGGGCAAAGTGCCTTTTATTTTGCTTGACCAGCTCGTGATTATCTTCGACCATGAGTTTGTGTTGAGCCATGAAAGGGTTAATACTTGGGAGATCCTCGGGGGCCCATGCAATGACATCTTGGCTCCTTAGGAGTTATTGTAATTTGGTAGTTGGGGCTCTATAAGGTTCTCCCAAGCTTAACTGTCCTCCCTGATGCTTCATTGATGACCAAGCTAATGAGCCAATCCATAGGCTCGATATGTCCCTTCTTTGGCTTAGTGATGGATTCATTGATTATAATTACTATTGGCTCCTAGCTTTTCTGGATGAAACTATTCTCCTAGTAGGGTGCTTCACACTTCTTAATGAGACTTTGGTCTCCTTCTACTTTACCTATGCCATATTGAGTAGGAAACCTCATGACTAAACGAAAAGTTAAAACTATCACTTGGAGCTGATTGAGTGCTAATCATCCCAATATTACATTATAGACATAACATCTCCAAATTGTCACAAACTTTGAGTTGATTGTGGCATTCCTTGGATCTTCTCCAATGGTGAGGAGTAAGTTGATCATACCAAGCGGCCTGATCGAGTCCCTTATGAATTCAGTGAGCATCTTGATGTATGATGGCTCTAGCTTCTGCTTGGCCAATATTTGATTGTAGGCTCAGGTGAACATAATATTTGTCGAACATCTTGTATCTATCATAATATAGTGAGTAGTGTAGACATCTAGGACCACTAAGATCACTATTGTGTCATTATGAGGAGCAAAAATTCCTTCTTAGTCCTTGGCATAGAAGACTATATCTCTAGAGTTAGCTAACAATAGTATCTCTTCTTATCCACCTCTTTTGAGCCCTCCTACCCCCCAGTAGGGTTTGACATTTTTTAATTGATGCTGGAGCATCACTTTGAGTCAATGGCTAGTTAGGATCATATTGAGGTTGCCCTTAACTGGAGGATTTTGCAACATGGGACAGGGGTCCTTTTGGGGTGACGTTCATTGATGATTCTCCCATATGTGAGTTTCTTTTGCACATTTACCTTGCAAACAAACTGCCCAAGGTGGCCTTGTTTGATAAGCCGCTTGATTTCATCCTCAGGTGCTTGCATTCTTTAGTATCATGACCATAATTGAGGTGAAAATCATAGTACCTTGATTTGTTAAGGATTTGCTGGTCAATACAGATAGGTTGGGGCCTTTGCCAGAAGTCTAGGTGCTCAATCTATAGTAGGACTTTCGTTATTGAGTTATTTAATGGAGTATATGCTTGAAATTCAAGCCTTTACACCCTCTGCGTGGTTTTTTACCTTTTTAGCTTAGGTGGCCTCTTCTCTAGAGATTCTCTCTTCTTGCTATAGCCTTTAGATTCTTCTTTTGCCAGGATCACATCTTAAGCATCTATCTGCTTATGGGCTAGTTAGATGAATTTTTCCATGCTATGTGGTGGCTAGCAAGCTATCTCATAGGCCACTTAAGCTTGATAGATTCCATTAATGATGACAACGAGGATAATATAATAGTCCAACTCGTTAACTTCTAGTCGAGCTTTGTTGAATCAGACCAGATATTCCCTTAATCTCTCCCCTTCTTTTTACTTCAATGTGAGGAGTGTAGATAGGTTCTTTTATCGAGGACTACCAAGTCATCAAACTAGGTTATTGTGTACCTCGAAAGCCTAGAGTATCATGCTCTAGCTTGACCTTGCAATATTATCGAGAAAGCTTTACACATGGTAGAGTGTTACACTCTTTATAGAATCATGGAATCCCTAAAGGTACTAACATGATCAACTAGGTTCTTTAAGCCATCATCATACACTTTGTAGGAAGGCTGGTGTAACTTCAGCTACACTCTAAAGTATGTAATTTTAGGGATTAGAGAAGTATTATGCCATAGTTGTTGAGGGTAACTCAATGTTCATGACCTTCCCTAAACCAAATATAGCAGGGCCTCCTTTAGGGACCTTGATTTCACCCCATCTGGTTCTTGACTAGCATGCATATTATATGTGGCCTTATCAATTGTATCATAGGTTAGGTCATATCAATAATAATCCCTCAAAACATGGTACCGAACTGAAATCATTGCCATGCTGTCATGGTGACCCATTGATGGTGTCTAAATAGGAACCAAGGTGCAATTGCAATTTAGGATATTGGTTTACCATAGTGCCTTAGACTAGCACTAGAGCTTGAATTGGAACCTGTTGTAGGGCATTATGAGCCTCAGGGCACCACATGATTTAGGCATAATTTTGCAATTTTTAGGCTTGTAAGATTTGCATGGCTTGCACCTGGGCCTTAAATAATTGTGTCATCTATTGAATGATGGTAGCTAGAGCTTGAAACTCATGAAATTCCACCAGGTTAAAGGGACCTACCATAGCCTCTAGGATGGTTTGTAAAAGGGGTCCAAGGGCTGTGGCTATGTCCAAATTGTAGAGTTGGCTTGCTGTACTGGTCCTCTTGGCTGGCCAAATGAATTGTATGACTTCGCTGATCCTAGGGCTACTTGCCATCCAATTAGATTCTTAGATGATGAGGGCCTTGGCACTCTAGGTGGCATTATTAGAAGGCCATCAAAGGTCACTAAATTTAGATTAATAGAGAAGGGAGGTGGAGCATATCTTAATGAAATCATCAATTATTGATGGAGCCAATTCAACACCAATTCTGAATTACGAGGCTCCTAAAGATCAAATCTAGTAGATAGTCTTGCCATAATCTTTAAGAAGAAGAAAGAACCAGAAGGAGGATAGCCTGGAGCTTCGTCAACTATGACCACTCCAACACTCAAGTTATAAAGGTTCTCATTGGTTTTTTTTTTCTCAAAGAGAAAAATAGAGAGTTTGAGAGAGAAAGCAAGTCCCCTACCTTCATAGCTACTTTATGTTTTATAGGTTGAGAAGGCCTTTGAGTGGATTTGAAATTCCATAATCATAGTCCTAATTATACCAGACTCCTTATTTAGCTGCCATCACTCCTGGATTTTCTTCTAATGATTTTTCAAGGATCCTTGCCATCGAGATTTCATGAATATCAAACCAAATCCATATATGGGCAGAGCATGCCAAATCTTCTCATAGGACACAAGATGAGTTTTTGCTAGATGGACTACAATGATACTTTCAAAGTAACTTGATATCGGCAACATCACCTAGGATAATGGCCTTAAGGCCAAAAGCTTGATTACCTAAGTTTCTGATTCATCGCTTGGGTTGGTTTTTCATTTGCTTTGGGTTTGACTATTTTTCAACTCAGTATATCATCAAGTATAATAATAGTACTAGTAATAGTTAAGTAGTAGTATATTAATGGTAGTAGCATATTACTATAATAGTATAATAATATAGTAATAGTATAGTAATAGTAATAGTAGTAAAATAGTAGTATAGTTAGAGCAGCAACAGTATATTAGTAGTAGAAGTATAGTAGCAATCAGTAATAGTACAGAAGTATAGTATACAGTAGTAACAGTAGTAGTACTTCTATTATACTATACTACTACTATATTGTTATACTATAATACTAAAATGCTTCTGTATTAATATTACAACAATACTACCATAATACCACTACTACTATAGTATACCACTACACCACTACTACTACTGTACTACCACTATAGTGCTACTTCTATATGGCTTGTACTACTGCATTACTATAATATTGCTATACTAGTATTATACTATTATAATACTACTATTATAACTACTATATTACAACTACTTCTATACTAACTATTACTATTACTATTATACTACTATTATTACTATATTATTACTATTATATTACTACTATTATAATACTACTAATATCACTATTATACTACGACTACTATTACTATCACTATTACTACTACTACTACTACTACTATTACTATATTACAATACTATTATTGTACCATTAGTATTATACTATTATACCACTATAATACTATACTATTATTACTAGTACTATTAATATATTACTACTATATTACTACAATAATGTTAGACCACTGCGACAATAATATACTATACTATTACACTATAATCCTATATTTCTGTTATGTTATACTACTAAACTATACTACTATAATACTATTAATACAATACTACTAGTATGTTACTACTGCTAAAAAAGTATATTACTATATTAGTCCTACTATTACTATTTACAATCAAAGTCCATACAAACTTGGTCATAAATGAAAGAAGTTTTCTGAATTTGGTTTGGAGCAATTAGCAATTAGGAAACCATTGCGGACTTTGTTTGAATACTAAAGTGTGATAATGAATCTATCTTGGATTGCATCACACGGTGGCGAAACCTTAGTATTAGGTGTGAACAATCCATAAGCCAATTTGAAGCTGTAAATCTAGTTCTTAGTAACATAAGGAAGAACTAGATGGCACAATACCTAAGTGATTCTTCTATCCATACTTTCCGAGACCTTGTTTTATAAGTCAAGATGTTGGAGAGGATTAATCCACTAGCCTTAGCTGGTTCAAAAAATTTGAAACTAGAAAAGGCCTTCGATCATACTTCAAAGCTAAGCCAACTCAAAAGCCGTTGGTGATGCTTGGCTAAGCCAACCCCAAAAGCCATTGGTGACACCTCAAACATAATCAAGTTGTTTATTATGAAATCAAAAATCAAATAAAGTAAACTGACAACATGCTTAATGTTATCAAGCATGCTTCAAAGCTAAGACAACTAAAAAGGTATTGGTGATGCTTAACTAAGCCAACCCCAAAAGGTATTGGCAATGGCAAAAACTTAATCGATAACCCAGTAATGATGCCATTGATTTTCAAATCAAATCAAACTATGGTAGTAATGAACTTGCTTAGTCAGTCAGCTCGATGGTTTGTTTAAACAAAGTTAACAGATAATACACTTAAAGCCTTTGCCACACTTTTGAGCACTTTTGAGCCAAGCCAACTCAAAAGTCATTGGTGACACTCAGCTAAGACAACCCTAAAAGTTATTAGTGACACCTCAAAGTTAATTGACAAAACACCAAGGAGGCAATCGATTATCAAATCAAATATTAAAAGAAACTGATAGCACACTCAAAGTCATCTGCCATACTTCAAACCTAAGCCAATTCAAAAACTATTGGTGACGCTTAGCTCAACCAACAACAAAAGCCGTTGGTGATGCTTCAAACATAATTGACAATATGACAATTAGACCATCCATTATCAAATTAAAAATTAAGCAAAGTCAACTTATGAAAAGCTCAAAGCTATTAGTCACATTTTGGAGCTAAACCAACTCAAAAGCTTTCAGTGATGCTTACCTAAACTGACCCCAAAATTCATTAGTGATGCTTCAAACAAGATCAACAATATGCCAAGAGGACATCAATTATAAATCAGAAATTATTACCACTAGCTAGTGCTACTAGTCATTTTTTTCTCAAGTCAAGAATCAAAAGAACTCAACTAGCAACAACCAAAAAGCCATTAATAAAACTAGATCTTAATGGGGACAACTGATATAAGCCAAGTTATTAGCATTCACCATAAATCCAATCAAGCATCCCCTTGAGTCAAGTTCCACTCAGCCAATGGCACAGGTGTAGGACAGTGATGTACATCAAGCTTATTCTCACTTCCTTTCTCATTCCACTCTCTTTTTTTGATTATGAATTTAAATTATTTAAAATGTAAAGTGAGAATATGCTCTTACTTAAGCCATGTATCTCTTTCCTCAAATCAATCAAATTATGTTTTCTTTCCTTGATGTCTCTATTATTGTTAGCTAGATTGCTCGGTATAAGAGGCTTATGATAGTTGTTGGGGAATGAAAACCAAGAGCTTACACCTGTTGGAAGTTATATTCTCACAACACTTGATCACACTCAAACCACCTTATATTTTCTTTTGTTATTTCAAGATTGCGCCCTGAGGTCTTTACTAACCTAGGCGATTGATTTGAACCTGACAACAGTATAGTAGTAGCAGTCCTTGCCGAATACTATAGCAGTAGTAGAATTAGTAGTAATAATGTAGTAGTAATAGTATATTAGTATAGCAATTATAGTAGTATAGTAGTAGAAGTAGAAATAAAAATAATAGAAATATAGTAGTAATAGTGGTATAGTAATAGTATTGTAATATAGTAATAGTAATAACAGTAGTAGTAGTGGCAGCAGTAGTAGTAATAGTAATTTAGTATTAGTATACTAGTAATAGTACTATTTGTAGTAGTCTAATAACAGTATAATAATAATAGAAATAGTAGAAGTAGTAGTAGCAATTATAATAGTAGTATAGTATTACTAGTAGAAGTAGCACTACTATAGTAATAATAGTAGTATAGTTATAATATAGCAATAGTATAGTAGTATTAGTATAGTAATAATAATATAAGAATGATAATACTATATTACTACTATTTCTACAATAATAATTACTACTACATTAGTACAACTTTACTACTACTAATACTAGTATACTATAACTACTAATACTATACTAGTATAATACTAGTACCACTACTATAATACTATTCTACTACTACTCATACAACTATTATTATATTATTACTATTACTAGTAGTACTACTATTATGTTATACAATTACTCCACTACTGCGATTAGTATTACTCTAATTATTATACTACTAGTATACTACGACTATATTACTTGTGCTACTACTACTATAGTGCTAGTACTATACTACTAATACTACAAATATACTATTATATGACTACTATAACTATATTACTAATAGCACTATTGCTACTATACTACTAATAGTAGTATTATTATTATATTATACTACTATTATTACTACTACTATAGTATCATACTACTACTTCTCTACTACTACTATACTATTATTATAGTACTAATATTATGCTACTACTATTATTCTACTACTAATAATACTATTAAAATACAACACAACTAGTACTACTACTATCCTACTGATATACTATCGCTACTATTATTATACTATACTACTATTATTACTATTACTATACTATCATACTATTACTTCTCTACTACTACTGTACTACTATTATACTACTAATATTATACTGTTATTATTATACTACTGATAATACTACAATTAATATACTATACAACTAGTACTACTACTATACTACTTATATACTATTGCTACTATTATACTACTATTAGACTACTACTACTATGCTATTATATTATTATACTATTCCTATGCTACTACTTATATACTAGTACAATTTCTATACTACTATGACTATTAGTATTATACTACTAATATAGTACTATTACTAGTACTACTACACTACAACTAATCCTATTACTACATTATACTACTACTACCATTACCATTATACTACTACTAACACTCCTATTAATCCTACTATACTACTGCTATACTACTACTACTACTATACTACTATTACCCTTTAGTATTAGTATAGTAGCAGTAATAGTAGTATATTAGTACTACAGCAGTGGTAGTAGTATAGTAACACTATAGTAGTATAATAAAATAGTATAATATTATGGATGACTCTCGGTTCAACACCAGTTTTAGTCTAGAAGGCTTCTCGAGATCAAATATACTTAGACACCATGTCACTAATCTACATGATGAAGCAGAACCTTGAGGAGGACCACCAAAATATTCTTCGATGTCATCTACTCTGATGCTCAAGTTAAAAAGGTTCTTGTTGATTTTGGTTCAAAAAAAAGAGAAATAAATAATTTGAGAGAGTGTGTCCCCCTACCTTCGTGGCTACTCCTCATTTTATAGGTTGGGAATGTCTTTAACAAGTTTGAGATTTTGTTGATCTTATTCCTAATTATGGTGAACTATTCTTATTTGACTACCATCACTCCCGAATTTTCTACTAATGATTTTCATAGAATCCATGTCCCCTGGGTTTTCATAATACTTAATCACATCAATATATGGGTTGAGCTTGTAAAATGTTATAGTTTGCCTCGAGATGTGTGTTTGCAAAATAGAGTACAGTGATACCGCCAAGGTGACTTGACCTCTACAACATCACCTCAGATAATGGTCGCAAGGCTAATAGCTCAATCACCTCAATTAGCAGATTATCCCATAGGTTGCGTTCGTATTTGCTATTAGTTTAGCTATTTTTCAGCTCAGTGTATCATTAATGCCCCACAACTCCAATTATGGAGTTTAGAAGGTTTTATGGGTAGAGTTACTTCCCCTTTCACTGACTTAGATGTATTTTTTGAGCATACCTTTTTTAATTCTTGAGGTTCAAATATATCACTTTTATTAAATCATGAGGGGCAACAATCATTGTGAATCCATATGAGGTGAGTCAGCTATTCAAAGCATTATGCCAAGTGCATGTTGCCAATGAACATGGCTTCTTTAGTAGCAATGACACCACCCTATCGAATCATGTGAAATTATTAGGATTCATCTTGTTCCAATGTGATGGTCTAGAGGCATCCTTTTAGATACTGAGACAACCCTTGATATGGACACACATCCCTTATGATGAGTGCAAAGATATCTAGCTCCTACCTTTTAAGTTTCCTTATTCCATATAGCAATGATCTGATGATTTGGGGAAGGATTTTTAAGGAATTCTTTATCCCTTTTCACCCATTTTTGGCAATCTTTGTCTTGTGTCTTTTGCAATCCTTGCTTCCTTTCCTTCTACATTTGCTAAGTTCTTTTGAAATAACATCTTCTTCCACTCCTTCCTCCTGTAGAAGGGGGTCATCTTCTAGTAAGGGACCTACTACTCCATTAGTCCCAATAGTTGTAGCTTCATCCACAAAGACAACATCCACCCTAGTTCCCAATGTTGGTGGATTAAGCTCCTCACCTTCCATTGCTACTATGGCCACCAAGGGGCCTGCCTCTCTGGCCATCCTATCCTATTTTTGCAAGGGCTGGTTCCAACCTATTTGCTACTCCAACATCGGTGGCTCGGAGTACAATTGAGGAATTACCCTAGAGTAAGTGTTATTTTTATCCATTTTAACCGTTGTGGCTTTTATTTTGGATTAGGGGACATTGTTTGGCTTTGGAAAGTGGGACTTGACTTTGTACTTCATTAGGTGTCCTTAAGATGAGAGTTTGGATTTCTAAATCCACTTTATAGGAGAAAAACATTGGGGACCTAGTTAGCATGTTTGTCATTTTGGATGGGACTAAATTGGACGAATGAGGCTCTGAGGAGGAGAACATGAAATTGAGAGCGGAGTTTAGGTCCAAGTTTAGTACCTATTGGGAGATGTTCAAAAGTGGCATTAGATACCCTGTAGATAGCTTTACCTCAAATATCCTAGGAGACTGGGACCTCTCCCTTTATTAAATTATGCCCAACGCCATAAAATTTTTCACTATTCTTTGAACTCTAGTCAATCTAAATCCAGGGATGCCTACAAGGGTTGTCAATGTTAAAAAATAGTGGCTAGATGGTATTCTGATCCCAAGAAATGGTGTAGATTATTTTTTTTAAAACCCTAACTCCATCCACTCTTGGAAAGACCATTCCCTTAAGATTTTTACTAGGGTAGACTAAGTTCCTTTTTGTGAGTGGGGTAACCCTTCCACTCATTGAGCCGACCTAGAGAAATGCCTAGGATTCACCAGCTTTTAAACTCTTTCGTAGATGTGGTTGGGGATGTCATATTTGCTCCCACATAGTTTGATAAGGTACCTTAGATTTTTCCATTCTTGATTTTTAAGTTACTTCCTTCTAAATTTACTCATTGGCAAGATTTTGTATAGGTTTGACCTAGATCAAGTTAATGAATAAGTTTCTAAGGCAATAGGCAAGCACTCCTTAGGTGTCCTCTATCCTATCATCCTAAAAGAGCTCTTTCAAAGTAGAAGGCAATGCTCCCCCTCCTAAATCTATCTAGGGCCTAAGGAAAAAGAGGTGAGACGAGGAAGCTAGTCTATGGGTGAAGGGCATACAAAAAATGGGTAGGTGATACCTCACCCTTCTGAGTCCCTTTCTCTGATTGAATCCATAGGAGAGGTCACCTGAGCACTAAACTCTTCTATCATGAAGTCTACTAACTATGAGGAGAAGGCAACTATGACTTTTGAAACTACACCTCCTCCTCCCCATATCAAAGTATGGGCAAGGTCCACCTCCAATCACCTAAGCTCCTTAAGCAAGGAGATGGACACTTAGGAGTGTTTCTTCAGAGATTTTGGAGATAGTGAAAACTCCCACATTAAACAGCTTACTGTAGATCATTAAGGGGACCCAGACTTGTGTGCCAACATCCTTTTTCATCAATGCTGCTCTTTTTTTCATTTTCGTTGACTTTTAGTTTAGTTGTAGATATTGTAATTTTTTCATTATATAGGTTAACACTTTTTAAAGATCACAAGCAAATGGCTTCACATAAGAATAAGACCACTAAAGCAAAAGTGGATGTGAACTTCCTTTGTTGTCAACTCGAGTCACTACAGCTCAAGGTTGGGAAAAAGAAGGAGGCAGAGGTGAAGAGAAATATCCTCTAGATGAAGTGAGATTTTGCATTAACAAGGCTGAAGGAATTGGAGGTTTGTCAAAATGCTGAGCTAGACCGAGCAAAGGATGAGGCAGTGGCCATGTTCCACACTAGAGCTCAGAGTACTTGAAGTCCTTGAAGTTGTGGAAGATGCAGGCTATTCTAAATTTCAAGGCTTGTGATGAGTATCTTTGGGAGCAGGGCCTCCTTTCTACCAGCTCCATCTCTGAGGCCTACCTCTATAGTATGGATACAATAAAGAAGACTCACTGTGATCTTGACTTCAAGCTTGATGACCTCTACAAGGAACTTTGCAATGACTTGAGGATTCACCACCTTAAGTAGGAATACGAGGAGATCCTCCGAAGGGAGAAAGAAGCTAAGGCATCTACTAAGCCCTGAGCACCTACTACCCTAAAGGAGTTTGCTAAACCCCAGCATCCTCCAAATCGTCCCGCATTAATCTCCTTTGTCTTTTTTGGAAAAAGATTTTGTAACCGAGTTTCCCTTTGAATATGATATTCTTTTGATGAATGAAAGAGATTTTATTTTACTTGCACCTTTTCCCTTTGCATCTTTGGTTTGCATTCCTCTTGCACACATCTTGGCCCATGCTTACTCAGAGGTTAGTTATTATTCATCATGCTTGCAAATTAGCATATAGTTTCACCCTTTAGCCATGGTGAATATTGCTATAAACTAAGAAGTCATATCTCACCTTTGCAATGGTTAGCTTTGGAGCTCTTTAAGTAGTGGTACTTAAACTTGATATAATCAGTACTCATCCTTCCACTAAGAGGAGAATGGCTTGGGGGAGAGAAGCCACTATTAAGAGAAAAACTTCAAGGACCATAGTGTGACTTAAGGTGAAAGCTTTATAGAAGAATCTTAAGTCTTGGCAAAGTTCTGAGCTTCTCATGGTTGGCTTATTACCAAAGTCTTATTCATGGTATAAAACCACAGTCTTATACCTAACTTATTATTGAGGTTATATGCTAGGCTTGCTACTGAGGTCCTATGCCTCGGGTTAAATCAAGGTCTTATGTTAGGCTTATTACTGAGGTCTTATGCCTCAGATGAATTTGAGGACTTATGCCTAGCTAATTTTTGAGGTCTTATGCCCTGGGTAGAACCTAGGTCTTATGCCTTCCTTATCATCGAGGTCTTACACTTCGGGTAGAACCAAGGTCATATGCTAGGTTTATTACTGAGGTCTTATACAATTAATGAGTTTGGGTACTCAATGTGCTTGGTCCCATGACCCTAGAAATTCTAAATGGGCTTATTCAATTTGGAGATAATTTACATGAAGCTCGATTAATGAGTTTATCTCATTGAAGTATCCAATTGCCCTATTGTGATCCTCAGTTGCATTCCCATGCGTTGTAGTATCGGGCCGCTCACTACTAGTGCTTAGCAACTCTAGTGCAAACCATCTCCCAAACTTCCAAGATGAGATCCTTCTCATCTCAAATATTTGCCTCATCTATTTCAGGATTATAAGCCCAACTTGAGGTGAAGTAAGACCAATTTTCATTGGAATGATAGCTTCAACCCTATAAGGGAGCACAAAAGGTTACACCTTAGTTGTTGTCTGTGGCATGATCAATAAGACCACAGAACATGTGGTAGCTTATTGACCCATATGCCTTTGGCTCTTCTGAGATGATTTTTTATGCCTGAAACTAGGTTTGATTAGTTACCTCAGACAGACCATTAGATTAGAGGTGGTTATTGAGGTGAACCTCAGTCCTATGTAGATACTACTACAGTATTCTTTAAATATTGAGCTATCAAATTGTATCCTATTGGCTATAATAAGCACTCATGGCAATATGAACCTACAAATCATACTCTGCCATATAAAATCCTAAATATTTCTCTTGGTGATTATGGTTAGGGATTCAGCTTTCACCCATTTGGTAAAATAGTCAATAATAACCACAAAGAACTTCCTTCAACTTGATGCTAAAGGGAACAAACCTATGATGTCCATCCCTGATTGGTCGAAAGGCCATCTAGTTTATGTTTACTAGAGCTGAACCACCAAACTATGGTGTAAGGAGGCATGCCTCTTTTGTTATTTACATTTAGAGATGAATTCAGATGCCGCAGATGCTATGTTGAGCCAATAATATGCTTGTCTAAAGAGCTTAGGTTCTAGGGCTCATCCTCCACCATCGCTCCCTTATATCCCATCATGAACCTCTCGAAGGGCATAGTTGGCTTCCTCAAGTCTTAGATAATGGAGAAGGGGCTACCTAAATGATCTTTTATGCAAGACTCCTTCTAATAAGGTAATATTCAGGGCTAGGTCTATGGTTATTTGGGCCTCTTTTAGCTCCTTGGGAAGTTGCCAATCTTTGAGGTAAAAGATAATAGGATCCATCCAACTGGGCTCTACATTTACCACATTTACCTTAGTGGTCTTTGATTAGCTGGGCTACTGAAGATTCTCCATAAAGATTTACTTTGGTATCAAATTTGAAAAAGCCAAAGCTAGTTGACTGAGAGAATCTACCTTTATATTACTATGTTGGGCAACCTGGCAAATTTCCAATTGGTTAAGTTTTGATGTAAGATTATGTGCCTCAACTAGTACTAGGCCATGGTTGTATCTTTTACCTCAAACTCTCCGATGACTAACAAACACAAGCTGTAAGTCTCTAAATACCTTTAATTTTTTAGCTCCTACTACTAACACCATATGTAATTTGAGGAGGAATGCTTAGTACTCTACAATGTTATTTAAGGCCTTGAATTCAAGTTGGGCTGAATGCTCAACCACTCTCACATCCAAACTCTAAAGGGCAGTGGTGATCCTGCATCCTGCAACCTTAAGGTCTCATGACTCAAATTTGGATACTGCCTGGTATGAGGTCAAGAAGTTCGCTAAAGCTTGGGCTTTTGATAGCCTTCCAAACATTGAAGGTTAAATCAAATTGACTTAACTCAGTCGACCACTTGAGCAACCTTCCTAAGGTTTTTGGCTTTTGCAATATTTGCCAAAGTGGGAGATTGGTGAGCACTATGACCGGGTGTGCTTGAAAATAAGGGCAGGACATTTGGGTTGCTAGTACCATAAAGTATTCTAAGTTCTACAACAAAGGGTATTGAGCCACTACACTTGTGAGTACATGACTTAAATAGCATATAGGGTGTTATTTTTTACACTAGTTAATTATTCAAATTCAACTAATCACCTAGTCTAATATAGTCTAATATAGATATATAGAGGAAGAGTACGACATTTAGTTTAGGTCTCACCAGTAAGGGTGGTTTGACAAAGTGCCTTTTGAGGTCCTCGAAGGCTCGATCATATTCTTCCACCCACTCAAATCTGTAACATTGCTTAAGAACCTTGAGAAAGGTCAAGCACTTCCCTCCATATCTGGATAGGAAGTGATTGAGCACCTCTAGGTGACTCATGATCCTCAGCATCTCTTTGATGGAGTTTGGAGGTTTCATTTCGATAACAGCTTTAATCTTTTTAGGGTTGGCTTGGATTCTACATTTCATGACTAAGTAGCCAAAGAACTTTCCAAAGCCTATCCCAAAAGCATACTTCTTTGGGTTTAGCTTCATCCTAAACTTTTGAAGTATGCTGAAGGTCTCTTCCAGATGCTTTGAATGTCCATCAACATGGAGGATGTTACCAACATATCATCAACATATGTTTCCACAATCCTACTGAGTTGAGGCTCAAAAACTTTGTTAACCCACCATTCATTGGCATGTTGCCCTTGCATTCTTTAGTCCAAAAGGCATTGGAACATAATAGAATTTACCTTGATATGTGATGAAGGTAGTTTTTTCCTCATCTTTGAGATGCATTTGAATATGATGGTAACCTAAGAATGCATCCAAGAAGCTCAAGAAATGGTGGCCCAAGGTAAATTAAATGAGCTGATCAACTTAGGTAAAGGATAACCATCCTTTGAGTGGGCTTTATTCAAGTCGGTGAAGTTAATGCGCATTCTTCATTTACCATTGGAGCTCTTTCTTATTACCATGTTTGCCAGCCACTCGATATAGTGGATTTCCCATATAAATCCTACATTAAGAAGCTTACTTACTTTTACGACAATAGATTTTGGGCATGCAGGGGCAAAGTGCCTTTTATTTTGCTTGACTGGCTTGTGATTTTTTGTGACCATGAGTTTGTGTTGAGCCACTGAAGGGTCAATACTTGGGGGATCCTTGGGGGCCAATGCAAAGACATCTTGGCTCCTTCTTAGGAGTTCTTGTAATTTGGTATGTAAGGCTCTATGAGGTTCACCCAAGCTTGAGTGTCCTCCCTAATGCTTCATCAATGAGTAGGGTAAGGAGACATTCCATAGGCTCGACATGTCCCTTCTTTGACTCAACAATGGATTTATTGATCTCCACTACTATCAGTTCCTTACTTTTCTAGCCAAAACTATTTTGATAGTAGGGTGCTTCACACTTCTTAATGAGACTTTGGTCTCCTTATGTTTCATATGTGCCATGTTTAGTACGAAACCTCATAACTAAATAAAAGGATAAAATTATCACTTGGAGTTTATTGAGTTCTAGTCATCCTAATGTTACATTATAGACAGAACATCTCCAAACTATCACAAACTTTAATTTGATTATGGTATTCCTTGGAACTTCTCCAATGGTGAGGAGTAGGTTAATCATACCAAGTGGGGTTACCAGGTCCCTCAGGAATTCAATAAGCATCCTGATGTATAGCTCTAGTTTTTGCCTAATCTATATTTGATCATAGGCTCAGGTGAATCGAATATTTGCTAAAGATTCTATGTCTATCTTGATACAATAAGTTACATAGCCATCTAGGACCATGAGATCACCAATGCATCATCATGAGGAGTGAAAATTCCTTCTAAGTCCTTGGTAGAGAAGACTATATCTCCGTAGTGAGGCTCAAAATAGTATCTCTTCTTCTCCACCTCTTTTGAGCCCTCCTACCCCCCCAGTAGGGGTTCAACATTTGCTAGTTGATGCTCGAACATTAATTAAAGTCAGTAGGGCAGTTAGGATTATATTCAGGTTGCCCTTGACTGGAGGGTTTTGCAACTTGGGAGTGGGGTCCATTTGGGGTGAGGTTCATTGATGATTCTCCTATGCACAAGTTTGTTCTGCACATTTATCTTGCAGATGAACAACCTGATGTGGCCTTCTTTAATAGGCCTCTTGATTTCATCCTTGATGTGCTTGCATTTTCAGTATCATGACCATAATTAGGGTGAAAATGATAGTACTTTTATTTGTCAAGGATTTGCTAATCAATGTGTGATAGGTTCAAGACTTCACAGGATGTTTAGGTGCTCAATCTATAGTAGGACTTTGGTTCCTAAGTTATTTAATAGAGTATAAGCTTGAAACTCAAGCCTCTACTCCCTTTGCTCCCCCTGTTCAATTTTTGCCTTTTCAATTTGGGTGGCTTGTTCTCTAGACACTCTCTTCTTGCTCCTGCCTTTAGATTCTTTATTTTTCTAGGACCCCTTCTTAAGCATTAACATGTACAAGGGCTAGTTAGATGAATTTTATCACACTACATAGTGGCTAGTAGGCCATCTCATAGGCCATTCAAGGTTTCTAGATGTTGAGTTTTGGGTGTCTCAAACTCGGATTAGAGTTTGAGTTTTCCAAAGTTGGATTTAGACTTATGATTAATTTGCAATATTATGAGTTATGATTAGAGTAAAACTCAGACTCAATAAGGGTCTATAAATATACTATAATACATAGGGTTTAGTTGTGGTGTAGTATTGAGGTTGAACAAGAGAGAAATAGAGAGAATAGAGAGAAGAGAAAGAGAGAGAGTGTCGGCTCTCATGTGTGGGTCTTTCTAGTATTTCTCAGTGGTCTCTCTTGGTGGTTCCTCATGATGTTCTCTTGGAGATTCTCTTTGAAGGTGGAGGCATTGTCAAGGCTTGATAAAGAGTTTAGTTGAGTAAGAAAGAGTACATTCTTTCTTGTAGACTCTTGTAAAGCCTTTCTTTTGATAGTAGATCCCTCGCTATCTTATCTTATTATTTTCTTTTATCTTGCATTACTTCTCAATTCTTGTGTTGTTTGAGAATAAGGTGATTCATGAACCTTCCACAGTGAATCCCAACCATTGGTATCAGAGATCAAGAGCAAACAACCAAGATAATAAAGTCCTTACTCGAAGTGGAGAAGTTTGATGACAAGATAGATTTTGCCTTATGGCAGAAGAAGATGAAGGCGGTTCTTACTTGTCAAGGTTTGCAAAAGACATTAGATAGTAAAGAAAAAGGCCGGCTAAGATAAGCGATGAAGATTGGGAGGAGATAGATAAGAAGCCATTGAATTTAATTATTCTAAGCCTGGTTGATGAGGTTTTGTGCAATGTCATTCACAAAGAGATGACGATGGGCATATGGACAAAACTTGAGAAGTTGTACATGTCAAAAAATCTCACGAACAAGTTCCACTTGAAATAAGATTTATACGGACCGCATATGAATGAAGGTACAACTATATTACATCACCTGAATGCCTTCAATAAGATTATCAATGATTTGCTAAAAGTTGATGTGAAGTTTGAAGAGGACGATAAGGCATTGATTCTCTTGATGTCTCTTCCTACTTTATATGATCATATTGTGACCACAATTCTTCATGGTAAAGAAACTATCAAGATGGAAGATGTAACAGCTAGTATTCTTTCTAATAAGAAACGGAGAAACTCCAATATTAATATGGAGTTTGGTGAAGGATTGCTGGCCCACAAAAGAGGAAGATTAAGAGAACATGGAGAAGGCAAGCAACCATCTAAATAAAAATTGAAGGCAAAAGTACAATGTTATTCATGTAAGAAGTATGGCCATATTAGACAGTATTGCCCTAAACGTGGGAAGAAAGATTCCTCCAATATGGTGACGATAATAGTGGATAATACTTCTGAGAATAGTGCGGATGGAGATGTTCTTGTACTATTTGTAGAAATCAGCACTTCTGGTAAGTGGATTTTAGATTCTAGTAGTTCTTACCATATTTGCTCTATGAAGGATTGATTTACTTCTTATGAGGAGAATAAGAAGAAAGGTACCATTTGATTGGGCGATAATTTATCTTGTGAAATCACCGGAGTGGGAACAGTCAAAATCTAGATGTTTGATGGAGCAATTAGTACTCTTACCAGGGTGAGGCATGTCCCCAAGATGCGAAGAATCTAATTTCACTTGGTGTACTAAACTCAAAAGATTATAATTATTCAGCAAGAGATGGAGTCATGAAGGTGACATGCGATATTAGAATCCTGATGAAAGGAGAGAAATGCGATGATGTTTATAGATTAGTAGGGAACACCATTGCAAGTGGAGTTCCAATGGCTACAGTAGTGAAGAGGAAGGATAATACTCGGAGTGATTTTATGAAAGATAAATGTTCTGCTCCAATTACTTTTGCTATAGTAGCAGACACAGGTCATTCGAAAAGCTTCCAAAAGTATAAGACTATAGGCATGAAGAGTGAATTCAAGGTTGGTTTGAGCACACATCTTGCAATTAGCTGAATAAGCTAGTAGCCCAAGGGCAAGGGTTGAATGAGAGATGACGGCTAAAGCTTCATGATGGTGGCACGCTCGAGTTCAAGCTAGGGTGGAGACTGTTGAGTTTTGGTATCTCAAACTCATATTAGAGTTTGAATTAAAGTAGGAATCCAGAGTTGGATTTTGGCTTATGATTGATTTGTAATATTATGAGTTATAATTAGAGTAAAAATTAGACTCAATAAGGGTCTATAAATATACCAAGGTTTTAAATCTTGATTTTGGTACCCAGCAAAACCGATACGTTTCGGCGGTTGTGGCCGTTTTGGTTTCAGCCAAAAGATTTTTTTTAGTTATTAATTGTGTGTTGACCAGAGTTCGACTATATTTTGACTGTACTTTTGATTTCAAATTAAAAATACGATAAAAAATCGAAAAAAATTTGAAAAAATTTCAAAATTCGAAAACAATTTATACTTAATTTTACCATAATATTAAATATTATTTTGGTTAATTAAAATTAATTTTGACAGTTAATCATTGATATAGTATATTTTTAATATATATTAGTGTATTAAAAAAACATACAAGAAGTAATATGAATATGATTAAAAGTTAAAAATTAACATAAGAAAATTTACCTTTTCATTAAAATATACTTCATACATACATAATTTATTAATTATAACATAATACAACTAATCATCATCATCATCATAATCATTATCAGTCGAGTTTGGAACATCTGGGTGTGTAATTACAAATTCAGCACCTGGACGATCAGGACGAACATTTGTAGGCATATGAGGCAGAACAACTAGCTCTGCACGATCTCGTGACAGCGGTTTTGAAATATAACCATACATCAAAGGTCAAAAATGAAAATGATAACCACATTCATTGACAACATATAATAAAAGTGGTCAAATAACCCATGAGAAATAAATATCACACTGTGCGAAGTGTTCAGGGGAAATTACGGTAAGATGCTAATTGATAGTGTTAAGTAAACCTTGTTGAGAAGCATGATAAATTTGATCATTTACTCTTCCACGGTCTTTTAATGCCTGCTCAATTAAATCTTGTCCAAACATATCATAGGCTGAAGGTGGAATCATTGTACGATAAAATATAAGTTTTTGGCAAAGAATGAATATAATTATTCTTCCTACTTTCAGTGTAACTTAGTCTAGAATTGTAATATAATTATTTGGATTTTCCATCAATTATTTAAAAAAAAATCTTATAATTGTCAAGATTTATGAATTTAAAGTAGATAATAGAAAATACGTCAGAAGAAAAGTATTACAATAAAATGTGATAATGAAATAAATAAATTATCATGCGATAAAATAAACCGTATAGACATTAAATTTAAATGTCATAAAATTACAATAATATATCAATTTAAGACAATAATGAAAACATCATTTCATAAATAACATAAATCCACGTCTTATAACCACATGCTGTTTCGAGGTGGATCTTAAAGAGATTGGTATTCTTCATCACCATACTGATTAGTACGATGGAATTGTGATCGATAGTATTATTTAGCATGCGGATACTATGAAGTCGTATGGTCTTGTATTGACTGATGATATCCTGGATTAAAGGAAGACATCTCACTATGATAACTATCATAGTAGCTCGAACTCGCATTATTTGTTGGACCTTGATTGACATCTTGTCTACCATGTGAAGCATATGGATATTGTGGAATATAACTGTCATATGAATTAGAGTCCAAAAACTCATTTCCTCCATACCGTGGAAAAATGAAGATGAGTTCTCATATTGTGATTGCTGAAAATTGGCATCACCAGCTGTACCACCATTGCTGCTATCACTGGTATCAATAGTATTCTGTATTTTGTCAGCTTTCTCTTCCAATTTTTCATCTAAGAGACGATGAATAGCTTCTTGTGTTTAAGGATGATTTAAGATAGGTTCATATCTTTCTCGAATCCACTCTATCAGAGGATCATCAGCTTCGAATATGACAAACAAGTTGATTATCTCATCCCCTGGTGATGTTCTCCTCTGTAAGTTTTGGGCTCTTAAATGCATGTTATAATGATAGAAAACAAGTTTCTCCAATTTTTCCATTTTAAGTCTATTTCTCATCTTCGTATGGATCAATCCAAAAGTTGTCCAATTCCTCTCGCATTGTGAACTTGAAACAATTTGACTTAAAATTCTAATTGCTATCTTTGCAAGATTAGGTGCTGCATGCCAACCATAAATACTCCAGCATCTAGCTATAATCTATGAGAGAAAAATATTAATAAGTTGATATAAATTTAATTAACAAATATGTATAATTATTGAACATCAATTATACCAAGAGTATCACCCCTAATAGCTACAATTGCTTGTTGTGTGCCAAAGTCCTTGATTTTATTTTTAAAATCGTCTGCCTGTTTAATAAATATACTCAAGTTAAGAACTTTCTTAATTATATAAAAAAATAAATGATTTAGAATGTACCTCGCACAATGCTAATATTCTTGTTCTCATATCTGGCTCCATCCTCTCGATTAGCTTACATAGCACTTTGAGAATTGTATTACTATTGTTGACCTCATCAGCATATTGAAATATTGGATTCAAAAAGTATCCTACAAGATGATTAAATATGAATCAACAATAGTATCATTATAACTTAGTAAAGTGCTATAAAATGACTCTTTACTCAATTACTTGTAACGTGAATATCTTTGGATAATGTTTTGTTCCAATGATGATTAATAATCTTCTCCCATTATGAAATTCAATTGTTCCTATATGTCATCTTATTTGTAATTTTGCTCATTCTATTGCTTCATATAAGAACCTCATCTGTGAATGATCATCTGGGTCAACAATGTGAAGCACTTTAACTAATGGACTGAAGATTCCGATTACATTTTCAACTGATTCCCAAAATTGTTCATTCAAGACTTGATTGTAGAATTATTCAAAATAAATTTTCTTTGACCATTTCAACTTCAAATAATGCTTATCATATTTTTCACTGGTAAACAATCTCTTCAGTGCCTGTCGGTGTGTATATAGGAAATCCAATGAGATAAATTGTGTAGCAAATTGAGTAATGCCTGGCCCGATAATCTCTCATCCCTGTGTTTCCTTTCTCATCAGTTCAAGACATCAAACATGGTTATAAATGAATGACGTCAACTTCTGACGTTCCTCAACCACTTTTTTAGTATCAGGATCTTCACCCATGTCCATCAATATTAAGTCAATAGAGTGTGTTGCACAAGGTGTCTAGAAAAGATGTTTTTTGTTTTGCATTAACTTTTTTCCAGCATATACCAGTGAAGTTGCATTATCAGTTACAACTTGTACCACACTTGATTCCCCAATCTCCTCAATGACAATATCAATCATATGATATAAGAAATTACTAGTCTTTGACTCCCCTAACGTGTCAACTAACTGGAGAAAAATAGTCCCTTCAGGACAATATACTAAAAAATTTGTCAAATCTTTACTATTTTGTGTCTTCCATCCATCACACATCAAGGTACACCCAAATTCATCCCAATATTTGTGCAAGGTCTAGATAAAAGCAGTCATCTCTTCAACTTCAAGATTTAGATACTTTTCAAAAATTTCATAAACACTTAGTGGAGGAACTCCTGGGCCAACCTCTTAAGTGGCACATATCATTCCATGATAGTAACTATCATCTGCTAAATGAAATGGAACATGATTATAGAAAAAAATTTGGATACTACCCTACCCAACCACTATTTTGCCTTTCAAAAACCAATTGATGTTGTTCTCAAATTTATTTGAGTATTATCTCTTGGTTTTAATAGAAATGGATCAATTGGAGAGATATTTATAGATCCAATGTCAGGAAAATGGAAATCCCCTCTACTCTTGAAGGGACAGGTGTGTGTCGCTGTGTATGTCATTCTCTGAAACTAGTAGTTCAGCGATCATGAACTATCTTGAAAGTGCTAGCACCACCTTGAGTTTCCTCATACAATCTTCGACTTTCGTAAAGTACTTTCTGAACCTCAGTATCATCGTCTTCATCATCAGAAACTTGCTGGAGATCTGGATTACAGTGGTTGATAAGTTCCTGCTCAAAGCGTGATTTTTTGGCCTTATCCTTTATTCTACTTTCTCTGTCGCTTTGTACTATTACCCAAAATGTTTGTCTCACTTCATTCGGAACTTTTTCATATGCTCAAACTGAGCCGGTTACTCCTCCCAAATACTATTTTAATCTTGTAATTCCATAACTAAGCACACATCACACCATTTGCAACGAACTTTCTGGTTTTCTGCATCCAACTAATTCACAATGTTTGCATTAAATATCGTCATCGCGAAGCGATCGTTGCGTGTTTTGCTTGGGAGCTATATGCAATACAATAGTAGCAGTAACAGAACAAATGCTGGTGGAAGAAAATTTATCTATGATTAAGAAAAAAACTCTATTTTCACATAAATTAATTAATGAATAATTAAATACTAACTAATTTTTACGCAATTAATAATTTTATTTTTAGGGTATAATGTTTAGGGTTTGAGATTTACTAACCTATTTCTTAATTTATTAGCTAATTTCCATGTTAATTTCGACATTCTCAATTTAATACCAAATTTTCACATAAAACATTAATTTCTTAAAAATAAAAACTCTATTTTCACATAAATTTATTAATGAATAATTAAACACTAACTAATTTTTAAGTAATTAATAATTTTATATTTAGGGTATAAGGATTGGGGTTTAGGATTTACTAACCTATTTCATGATTTATTAGCGAATTTCCACCATAATTTTGACATTCTCAATTTAATACATAAATTTGGCATAAAATATTAATTTCCAAAAGAATAAAAAACTCTATTTTAGCATAAACTAATTAATAAATAATTATACTAGGTAATTTTTATGTAATATTAGTAATTTTCTATTTACAGTATAAGGTTTAGGGTTTAGTATTTATTAACCTATTTCTCGATTTATTAGCTAATTTTCAAGTTAATCTTGACATTCTCTATTTAATACATAATTTTCACATAAAATATTAATTTCTTAGAAAAAAAACTCTATTTTCGCATAAATAAAGTAATAAATAATTAAATAATAACTAATTTTACATAATTTTAATAATTTTCTGTTTACGGTATAAGGTATAGGGTTTAGGATGTATTAACCTACTTTTTGATTTATTACTAATTTTTTCATTATTTCTAACATTATCAATTTAATACATATCTTTCGCATAAAATATTAATTTGCAAAAAAATAATAAACTCTATTTTCTGAAAAAAATATTAATATATAATAACTAATTTATACATAATTTCTATACTTTCTGATTTACTAACTAATTTTTATATTAATTTCAACATTCTTAATTTACAAACTTACAAACTGTAATATACTACGCAATTACAATTGTATATATGACATGTATAATAATTCAGAATTTAAAAAAATTTCTTACCTCATTTTGGAATATTATTGTAGTCTAAAATAGAAGTAAGACAGTAGATGCACAAAATCCTGCAACTGAAACACCAATAGTATTACAACACCTGAAAATCTCAAATCACATTGCTTGAAAACTTTGCTATTTGCACTAATATCTTTGACTATATATAAGTGATAATGGAGTAGCCTAATAGCCTAAAAGCCTAATATAATAATCAATCTTGCTGCTAACAAATAAATAATCAATCAATTTGCACATCCACTTGTACCGCTACATAGCCATTGGGCTCGTGATCCACGGAATAAAACAAATTAATAGTAGCAAACACAGAAGCTCCATAGTCATCGCGTCCATGATCAACCGAATAAAATAAACCAATAGTAATAAACAGTAAACCTTACATGCAGCTATCTTCTATGACATCTGTGAAATGAGCTGATTGCTGCCAACTGGAGAAATGTGTTGTTTCGCTGGCAAGGAGGTGGTCGCCAACATCAATGGAGCTGCAACATTAATGTACGAGCTCCACCGCTGCAAAAAAACAAAGAAGCAAAAGATAAGGTCTTGTATTACAAGCCTTGTAAGGAGAGCAGAAGGATGGCAGTACTGGAAAATTATCAATGCTCGCTGCACGTTGGTCGTTCCTTCTACTTCCCTGTCGCTCGCCGTCGTGTCTGCACACCGCTCGCCATCGCTTCTATTCGGTGCTCTGCACGCTGCTCCCCATGTCGCTCCCCATGTTGCTGATTGCTATGCTCTCACTGCTCCGCTGCTTCACCCCTGTGCGATCTCACTACGCTTACCGTCGATGGCAATCTTCAGGCATGATGCACTCACCGCAGGCGCGCTGCGCTTGCCCCACATGCACTGAGCTTGCCTCACCTACTTTGTGCTCACTGTGCACTTGCCGCCATCGAAAATCCTAACTAGCTAACCCAAAAATCAAAACTCTTTCGACCGAGTTGTTGCAGCACCGGCCAAAAATGAACTGCTTTGACCGAAATGGCTCAGTTTCGGCTGAGATTTAAAACCTTAAAATATACTATAATACATAGGGCTTAACTGTGGTATAGTATTGAGGTTGAATTAGAGAGAAATAGAGAGAGAGGAATAGAGAGAATAGAGAGAAGAGAAAGATAAAGAGTGTCAGCTCTCGTGTGTGGGTCTTTCTAGTGTTTCTCGATGGTCTCTCTTGGTGGTTCCTCATAGTATTCTATTGGAGATTCTCTCTGAGGGTGGAGGCATTGTTGAGCCTTGGTAAAGAGTTTAGTTGAGTAAGAAAGAGTATAATCTTTCTTATAGACTCTTTTAAAGCATTTCTTTTGATAGTGGATCTCTCGCTGTCTTATCTTGTTATTTTCTTTTATCTTGCACTACTTCTCATTTTTTGTGTTATTTGTGAACCTTCCACTGCAAATCCCAACATCTATATTCCATTAATGATGATAGCTAGGTTAATAGAATTGTCCAGCTTGTTAGCTTTCAATCGGGCTTTATTGAATTGGGTCAGTTATTCCCTTAATTTCTCTCCTTCTTTTTTGCTTCAGCGTGAAGAGTGTAGATGGGTTCTTTTACCAAGGGACCAATGAGATGAATTATTCCATGAACATATCTGGCAAGTCATCAAAATATGTTATTGTGTACCAGGGAGACCAGAGTACCATGCTCTGGCTTGGCCTTGCAACATCATCGAGAAAGCTTTAAATATAGTAGAGTCTCACACTACTTGTATAGTCATGGCATTCCTGAAGGTTCTAACATGATTGATTGGGTCCTTTTAGCCATGACACACATTATAGGAAGGCTGGTGGAACATCAACAACACTCGGGAGAATGCTATTTCAAGGATTAGAGGAGTATTATATCTTAGTTGTTGAGGGTGACTCAACATCCATGACCTTCTCCAAATTGGATGTAGCATGGCCTCCCTCAGGAACCATGATTGCACCCCATCTAGCACTTGACTGGTGTGCATGTGATATGTCGCCTCATCAACTAGATCATAGGTCAGGCCATATCAATAATAATCCCTCGAAATATGGTACCAAAGTGAAAACATGGCCTAGGGATCATGGTGACCCATTGATGGTGCTTTGCATGGGAACCAAGGTGCAATTATGACTCAAGTTGTTGGCTTACCATAGTGCCTTAGGGTGGCACCAGAGCTTGAATTGGAACCTACTGTTGGGAGTTATAAGCCCTGAGGTGCCACATCATTTAGGCCTAATTTTCCAATTGTTAGGCTTGTTGGTTTTACATAGCTTATGCCTAAGGCTTGAGCAACTATGTCATGTGTCGAATGATCATGGCTAGAGTTTGAAACTCATGCCATTTCAATAAGTTAGTGGGACACGTTGGAGCCTCTAGGATGGTTTATAAAAGGGGTCCCAAGGGTGTGGCTATGTCCAAGTTCATAAAGTTGGCTTGTTGCACTGGTTTGCCTGGCCAGCCAAATGAGTTATGCGACTTTACCAAACTTGGGGTTGCTTGACCCCTCTATCAGATTCTTGGATGGCAAGGGCCTAGTTGCTCTAGGCGACATTGTAAGAAGGCTATTGAAGGTCTCTAAGATTAATAGAATAGGGAGGCAGAGAAAATCTTAATGAAATCACTAATTGTTGATGAGCCCAATTCAACACTAGTTCTAGACAAGGAGGCTCCTCGGGATCAGATCCATTAGGCTGTCCTACCAATAATTTGCAAGAAGAAGAAAGAACCATAAGGAGGATAGCTGGGAGCTTCTCTGACGATGGCCACTCAGATACTCAAGTTATAAAAGGTTCTCATTGATTTTTTTGTCAGAGGGAAAAATGGAGAATTTGAGAGAGAGAGAGAGAGAGAGAGTCCCCTACCTCCATGGCTACTCCATGTTTTATAGGTCTTAGTCTTGATTATGTCAGACTCTCTATATTTGGCTACCATCACTCCCAGATTTTCTGCTAAGAGTTTTTTGGGGATCCTTACCACCGAGATTCCATCAATCTCATACCATATCCATCTATAGTCTGACCTTCCCAAATCTTCCCATTGGACACGAGATGATTTTTTACTATATGGACTACAATGATACTGCCGAGTTGACTTGACATCGGTGACATCACCTTGGATAATAGCCTCAACGTCAAAAGCTTGGCTACCTAAGTTAGCAGTTCATTTGGCATGTTAGTTTTCCATTTGCTTTTGGTTTGGCTACTTTTCAACTAAGTGTATCATCAAGTATAATAGTAGCACTAGTAATCATTGTTATAGTTAAGTAATAATCGCATAGTAGTGGTATAGTATATTACTATAATATTATAATAATAAAAAAAATAGTACAGTAGTAGTAGTATAGCATATTAAAAGTAGTAGTATACTAACTGTAGTACTATAGGCGTATAGTTGGAGCACTTGAAGTATATTAGTAGTAGAAATATAGTAGTGGTAATTAGTAGTATTATAGTAATAGCAGTAGTAAAATAGCAATAGTAGTAGCACCTCTATAATACTATACTACTATATTATTATACAATACTACTGAACTACTCCTATATTATTATTACTACTATACTACTACAATACCATTACCACTAAGGTATATCACTATACCACTATTACTACTATGTTACTGCTACTACTAGTACTACCATTACTATATTATTGCTTCTATACTAGTAGTTTATACCACTACTATTAGTAATATACCACTATTATTTATAGTATACTGGCACTACTATATTGCTACTATTATACCGTTAGTACTACTACTGTATTACAAAGACTACTATACTTATTCTCAAATTATTATATTAATACTACTGCTATTGCTGTTACGATCACTATTAGTGCTACTACTATGCTACTACTATTACTACAACTACTACCACTATACTAGTACTACAATTATTATTACTACTACTAATGCTAAATTACAATAGTACAACTATATTACTATACTACTACTATTATAATATTATACTACTATACTATTATCTTACTACTAGTAGTACTACTAATATGATATTACTATTATAATACAGATATAATATTACTATAAACTACTATAGTACTAGTACCATTATACTACTACTCCTATATTTCTACTACTATTATTATACTATCACAACTCATATAATAGTACGAGTACTATTATACTTCTGTAATAATGCTACCACTATACAACTACTACTATATCCATACTATTATATTACAACTAGTATGATTATTATACTACAATACTGCTGCTATATTACTACTTATATTATATTGATACTACTATACTATTACTACTTGTGTCATCCTACAGTTGTACCACTACTATTAATGTATTACTTATATATCACTAATATGCTTTTTTTTATTACCACAACTACTTACTACACTAATATTATTATACTATTATTACCATACCGCTATAACTACTATGACTACTACTACTTCCATACTATTATTAATAGTACTACTATGATATTATACTAATACCAAACTATAATTCTATACTATAATATTATACTATTATGCTACAACTATTACTACTATTATACTATTTCTATACTATGTAGCTAGTACTACTATTATGCTATATTGATACTATAGTACAATTCTATACTACTATATTGTACTATTATACTACTACTATACTATTATTATTACAACTACTACACCATAATTATATTATTACTACTACTATATTACTGATATACTATTATTATTATAACTATTACTAACTATTATTATATTATTAAACTACTACTGTTATACTATTACTATTGCTCTTATTTCTTTCTACTAATATATTACTATTATTTTTAGTACTATTTACAAACACTACTAGACTACTACTAATGTACTACTAACATTACTACTATTTCCACTTGTACTATACTATTTCTACTATAGTACTATAGTATAATATAATGATGTTATACCACTACCATATTACTACTATAAGGACTATTATTATAACTACTACTATAGCTACTACTACTACAATAATACTAATACTATTATATTGCTATTACTACTACTATACTACTTTTATACAGCTACTACTATGTTACTACTATATTACTATACTAATATGCTACTACTATACTATTGTACTACAACCACTATGCTAAAACTATTAGTACTACTATTATGCTGCTACTGCTACTATACTATTATACTTCTACTATTACATATACTATTATAATACATCTACTATAATACTACTTGATGCATCCTCTAGTGACAACCAAATTCTAGTGAACATTGGGCCAATCATCAGGTCAAAGGCCAAGCTAGGTCAAACCCTTTTCCTTTAAGAACAAGTGGACCAACCTATATATTGTTCTACTTTAGCCTATTAGAATATTCTTAAGTGGAGCATTGCCCCATTTGGGTAAATCTAATGTTAGTTGGAATTCTAGGAGCCTTCTAAAATTCTAAGGATCTTTTAACTAGTTTCCAATATCAACCTTTAATATTTTGAAGTGTTATATTTATTAGACCTTGTCTAGTACCTATAAGTTCTCACTTTTAATCAAACCTTCTTGAAGCTGATTCCTGAATTAAATTTCAAATTTATCAATTCTTATAACTTAAATTCCTTTAATCATGTAAAATTATTCTAACTTCTTATCTTAGGTGTGGTTGCTTGCATTATCATATTTGTGGCAGGCTTGCCTATCATTTATCTCTTATCTACAGTGTGGTTGTTCTGCATTATCACCTTGATGGTGAGATACTTATCTTTTCATTTATTCCTTAACTCTCCATTTATTGTCTTTCTTTTGGTTTTTTTGTTATCTTATCTCAGCATATCTATCACTACTACTGCCACCATACTGCAACTACTACTATATTACTACTATACTACTACTATACTACCACTACTACTAGTACTTCTTCTATACTACTACCACTACTACTACTATTACTAAAATTATCAATGAGATAAAAGAGATGCACTTTTCTTGCAACACTTCGGTGCTCCATTGACCACTATAGCTAAATTTAGACTTGCATAGCCAACTAATCCCTAGAGTTAAGTTCTTTATAGACCTCATAGGAAGAGATAAGGAAGCCATCATGGTCTTATCATAAACTAGTGGCGATTAGTACCTAGTTGTACTCATCCAAGAGGCCAACATAGCTTCTTATCATACTACACAATCTTCTTTGCCTTGGATAGCTCAATTGTCAGCTCAAAAGCCAGTAGATTTAAAGAAGCAAAAGAAGAAGCTGAGGTGGGCGGTAGAGCACAAGGGTCAAGACCAAGCTTGGAAGCTTCATCAAGTTGGTTGATAAACTCTGCTGTCTTGCTTCAAACTTCTTCACAAACCCTAAAAATAAAAATGTAAATACTGGCCAAAATATAAATATTTCAGCCAATTTTTAAAACATTGATCTAAATATGAGCTTGATTGCCACATAAAATAGACTTTTTTTGCCATGTGGAAGTGGATTTCAATTATCAAATAAATATGGGCTTAATTGGCTATGTGGAAGTGGACTTTTGTTAACCACATGAAAGTGGAGTTAATTTGCAATTTAAGAATGGATTTGGATGCCATATGGAATGGAGTTTATTGGTTATATGGAAGTAGACTTGTTTGGCCATGTGAAAGTAGACTTGAATTTTCATGTAAATGTGGACTTGATCACCATACAAGATGAACTTTAATTTGTCGTATGGTAGTATACATGAATTGTCACATAAATGTGAGATTGGTCATTACAAAAAATGGACTTTGTTTGCCATATAAAAGTAGACTTTGTTTGCCATATAGATATAGGCTAGATTGCCACACAAGATGGACTTTATTTGCCATCTAAAAATAGAATTTTTTGTGATAACAATGTATGCTTTCATTCCAAAAGTCAACTTAAGGCATTGGCAAGCGTGGGTAGTTGAGGGATTCCAACTCCACCATATATCATCAACAACCATCTTTGTCTTCTAAAGGGTGTTGTAGGTGGGAAAAAAAAACTTATTTTTTTTCCTATTGACAAGTCTCTAGAGGACTGATATCCTAGTTTCTATCAATTGACTCTCTTCTTCGGTATTGAGGTTTGACATAATAATATTTATCCATAGCACCTTGAATGGGCTCACCCTTACTCCCTAGGTGAACTTAGTCTTTGTTCCTAGGGTGAGAGGTCTCTACCCCTTGAATTAGAGGTGAGGAGTTAGTCCATGCTTATGTAGGCAAGTTTAAGCTCACTTAGTCAATCAACCAAATTCTGTGTTCAAAAGAAGTCAATTGACAACACACTTAAAGTCATTAGCTATACTTCGTAGTGAAGCCAACAAGGACTTAAAAACCATTGACAATGTTTTAAACTAAATCAACAACATGCTAAAGTTGTCATTGATTATCAAATCAAACATCAAAAGGAGTTAACTGACAATAAGCATAATGTTGTTAGTGAACTTCAGATTTTAAAAGGGTCAACTGACACAAACTAAGATAGTCAGCCATACCCTAAAATCAAGCCAAATTATCAGCATCCACCAAGGATCAGAATAAGATCCATCTAGTCATATTTCAAGTGCACTGGAGTAGGGCAGTGGCGAGTATCAAGCACTTTTGTCTTCCTCTCTTATTTTCATAATCCTTATGATTTTTAATTTAAATTTCTTAAATTACAAAGTGAAGGTATGCTCTTTTCATAAGCCATGTAGTTTTCTCTCAAATTAAGCAATCATGCTTTTCTTATTATATAGCTATTTTTATTGGTAGATTGCTTGCTTTAGGAGATTCTTGATGATTGTCAGGATAATTGATAATAGAAACTTTTGCCTGTTAAAAGTTATGTCCCCAAGATGCCTTATTATTCTAAAAATCACTCTTAAATTTTATTAATTATTTTAATATTACTTCTAGGATTCTCTTGCTAAGTTGGATGGCTGATTTTGGCTCTACAATAGTATAATAGTAGTATAGTATAGCAATGATAGTATAAAAGTACTAGTAATAGTATAAGACTAATAATATAATAGTAATAGTGTAATAGTAGCAATAGTAGTGGAAATAGTACTACTAATAGTAGTAGTAGAAGAAGTATAATGGTAGTATAGTAGTAGTAATATAGTGGTAATAATAGCAGTAGTATAGTTTTATAGTAATGATATACTCGTATAGCAATAGTATAGTATAATAGTGGTATAATAGTAGTATAGTGGTAGCGAAGTACTGGTATCGTACTAGTCATAGTAGCTATAGAAGGAGTAGTAGTAGTAATATACTAACATGCTACTATTACTAGTTGAAATAGTAGCAGTGTAGTAGTAGTAATAGTTCAATCATAGTAGTAGGAGCAATATAGTATAATAGTAGTTATAGTAGTACTAGTAGTAAAAGTAGTATAATAGTATAATAGTAGTAGTGCTAATGTAATAGTAGTAGTAGTTTTGCAGTAGTAGCAGCAATATAGTAGTAGTACTAGTAGTAGTTTAGTAGTAGAATAGTAGTTGTAATAGAAGTAGTATAGTAGTATTAGTGGCATAGTAGTTATGGGAGTATAGTATTAGTATCATTGTTGCAGTAATAGTAGTAGCAATAATATTGTGCTTGTAGTACAGTAACAGTATAGTATTAATATAGTATTAGTATTATAGTAGTTGTGGTAGAATAATAATAGTATTTTGTTACAGTAATAGTAGAAATATATTAGCAGTGTCAAAGTAGTAATTGTAGTAGTATAGTAGTAGTAGTGATATAATAGTAGTAGTGTAATAGTATAGCACATAGAGTGCTAAATAGTAGTTGTAGTGGTAGTAGTATAGTAGTAGCAGTAGTATGCTAGTTGTACTAGTTGTTTATAATAGTAATAGTGGTAAAGTAAAAGTAGTGGTAGTATAGTTGTAGTAATAACATAATCAAAGTAGTAAGAGTGTTGTAATATAATAGTAGTAGTCATAATAGTATTAGTAGTAGAACTATTATAGAAGTATAGTAGTAGTACTAGTTGTATTACTTGTAGTAGTAGTTATATAGCAATAGTAATATACGAGTAATAATAATGGTAGTAGTTTAGTAGCAATATAATAGTAGTAATAATAATAGCATAATAATATTAGTAGTATAGTAGCAGTCATAGTACCATAGTCGTTGTAGCAATTGTAGTATAATAGTAGCAAAACATTAGTATTAGTAGTGGTTGTACTAGTATATAATAGTAATAGTAATAGTAATATCAATAGTATAATTGTAGAAGAATGAGTAATAAATTACAATAGTAGTAGTAGTTGTTGTAGTAGTTATAGTATAATGACAAAAATAGTAGTTTTATAGCAGTAATAGTATAGTAGTAGTGGTAGAAATAATAGTATAGTAGTAGTTGTAGTAGTAGTATTAGTTCTAGTATATTTGTAGTAGTACTAGTCATAGTATAGCAGTAGTAATGGTGTATTTGTAATATAGTAGTAGTGGAATTGTAGTAGTTGCTGTAAAATAGTAGTTACATTAGTATGATAGTAGCAGTAGTATATTATTTGTATAATATTAGTAGTTGTATTGTAGCAGTAGTAGTAGTATATTGGTAGTATAGTAATAGTATAGCAGTAGTAGCCATAGTATTATTGTAGAAGTAGTAGTATAGTAATAATAATAGTAGTACTAGTCAAAGTACAGTAGCAGTAATAGTGGTATATTAGTTATAGTAGTAAAAACATTGTAATAGCGGTACAATACTACTAGTGGTAGGAATATGGAAGTAATAATTATAATAATAGTAGTTGTAATAGTAGTATAGTAGTAGTAAAAATAGTAGTAACAGTAGTAGTAATAATTGTATAGTAGTTATAGTAATGTAATAATAGTTGTAGTAGTATAGGAGTAATAATAATAATAGTAGTATACTAATATAATAAAAGTAATATACAAGTAGTAATATAGTAGTAACACTGATAGTATAAGTACGGCAGTAGTATTGTAGTATAATAGCAGTTGTTGTAGTATAATACTAGAGATAATAGTCGCTACATAGTAGTAGTTGAAGTAGTATAGTACTAGTTGTAAAAATTATTACATAATAAAAGTAGAATAATATTACAAATATAGAAGCAATAATAGTAGCAGTAGTGTAGTAGTAATAATAGTTTAGTTTTATTAGTATAACTGTAGTACTTGTATAGTAGTAATAGTATAGCTATATTGATGGTATAACAGTAATAGTATATTAGTAATATTACAGTCTAATAACAGTAGAACTATAATAGTAGTATTTATAGTAGCATTGTAGTTGAAGTATAGTACCACTAGGAAGAGTACCATAATAGTAATAGTAGTATTAGTAGTATAATAATAATAATAATAATAATAATAGTAAAATAATAGTCATAATATAGTAATAGTAGTGGTATAGCAGTAATAATAGTAGTATACCAATAGTAGAAATTGTAATAATAATAATATATTGGTAGAGCAGTATTAGTAATATAGTAGAAATAGTAGAAATAGTAGTATACTAATAGTATAACAACACTACTAGTAGTATATAACTAAAAATATAGAAGTAATAGTGTAATATTAGTAGTATTATTATTAAAGTAGTAATAATAGTATAGTATACTAGTGGTAGTAGTATAGTAATAATCATACTATAGTGCTTCTAGCCATAATATTATAGTAGAAGTAGTAATAATAATAGTATTATACTATTGATAGTAGTTGTAGTAGTATAGTAGTAATAGTCTAATATATTAGTAGCAGTAGTATACTATAGTGGTATTAGTACTATAGTAATTCTACTAGCAGTATTATAGTAGTAGTAGTATCCTAGTATATTAGTTGTAATAGTATATTATTTATACTAGCAGTAGTATTATAGTAACAGTAATAATAATATAATAATCATAGTAGTATAACATAATAGTATTAGCAATATAATAATTATTATAGTAATATTGTGATAGTAGTTGTAATAGTAGTAATATTGTAGTATAATAGAACTTGTTGCATAGAAATATTGATAGCATTATAGCTATAGTAGTAATAAGTAGTAGTCATGTATGGTACTAGTAGAAGTACAGTTGTAGTAGTGGTAGTAGTATTATAATAGTGGTAGTAGTTGTAGTATAATAGTAGTAGTAATAGTATTAGAGTAGTTGTAGTATTAATATAGAAGTTGTCAAAGAAGTAACACTATTGCAACATAGTATTAGTACTAGCAGTAGAGTAACAATAGCAGTATATACTATTAGTAGAATAGTAGTAGTAATATAATAGAAGTATAAGTGGTATAATAATAACAACAGTAGAAGTATAATAATAATAGTTATAATATAGTAGTAATTATAGTAGTATAATAGTACTAGTGTAATACTATTAGCAGAAGTAATATAGTAGCAGTAGTATAGTAATTGTGTTAATGACATAGTAGTAGTAATAGAAGTATTATAATAATAATGCAGTAGTATTAAAATAGTAGTAATATTATAGCAGCATTATAGTAGTTATAATAGTAATATATTAGTAGCAGTATTAGTATTGCAATATAAAAGTAATAGTTATTTATTTATGATATTAGTTGTAGCAGCTACTGCTACTACTACTACTACAACAACAAATATTACTGTTGCTGCTACTACTACTACAACTCTAGTTGCTACTACTACTCGTACTACTACTACTACTGCCATTACTCTAATTGCTGCTACTACTACTATTGTTACTGCTACTTCTACTTCTGCTTCTACCACTACTAATGCTACTGCTACTGCTACTACTCCTGTTGTTGTTGTTGCTGCTGCTACTACTACTGCAACTCCTACTGCTTCTGCAACCACTAATACTCCAACTACTGCTATTATCACTACTACTATTGCTACTACTGTTAACCCCCTACTACAACAACAACAACTACTAATACTAATACTACTACTATTACTATTACTAATACTGCTACTAATATAACAACTACTACTACTTATACTACTACTATTACTACTGCTGCTGCTGCTATGACTACTACTACTTCTACTACCTCTATAACTACTGTTACTACTACTACTACACTACCATTACACTGCTATCACAACTAATACTCCTATTATTGCTACTAGTGCTACTATTGCTGCTACATCTGCTACAACAACTGCTGCTACTATTACCACTACTACTTTTACTAGCAATACTACTACTAGTACAACTACTAGTACGACAACTTATTCTACTACTAATACTACTAGCGATACTATTACTACAACAACTATAACTACTGGCACTACAACTACCTCTACTACAACTATTACTACTACAACTACTACTTCTAATACTACAACAACTACTACTAGTAGTAGTACTATTCCTATAGCTGCTGCTACAACAACTACTACTGCTACTGCAGCTGCTACAAATACTACCACAGCAACTACCACTATTGCTACAAGTACTACAATTATTACTAGTATTACTGCTGCTACTACTACTACTACTACTAATACCACTACTGCTGCTGCTGCTGCTGCTGCTACTACTGCTACTACTACTGCTACTACTACTACTGGTACTACAACTACTAGTACTACTACTATCACTATTAATCTTACTACTACTACTGATACTACTACTTCAACTGCTACTCCTACTGCAACTGCTGTTGCTGCTGCAACTGCTAGTACAGCTCCTCTTCCTCCTACTGCTATTCCTTCTACTACTACAACTAGTGCTACTACATCTACTACCACTACTGCTACTACTAGTACTACAACTGCTACTACAACTACTGCTATTGCTACTACTATAGCTACAACAAAATCTACTACTACTACTACTTCTCTTGTTACTGCTACTATTTCTTCTACTATGACAACAACAACAACTACTACTACAATAACTATGATATTGCGAATAGCACAACTACTCCTACTAGTGCTGATGCCCCTGCTGCAACTACTACAACTAGTATTGCTATAACTACTACTACTATTATTTCACCTACTACTACTAGTACCTCTATAACTTTTTTTTTACTAGTTCAACTACTGCAGCTACTACAACTCCTCCAATGGCTACTACTACAACTATAACTACTACTATTACTGCCTCTGCTACTGCTACTACTGGAACTACTACAACTGCTACAACTAGTGCTACTACTACTACTACAACTACTACTATGATTACCACTATTACTTCTTCTACTACAACTACTGTTGCTATTATTACTACTACTAAGGCTACTATTGCTCCTAATGCTACTGCTCCCACTAAAGCTACTGCTACTATCTTTACTTTTGCTACTACTGCTACTATGATTGTTGCCACGACTACTACTACTACTACTATTATTGTGACTACTACTGCTGTTGCTACAGCTACACTACTAATACTTCTGCTACTCTTCCAACTACTACTTCTCCTACTGCTACTACTCCTACTTCTACTAATACTTCTTCTAGTACTACTACTACTAATACTACCACTACTACTACTACTAATGCTACTACTACAACTACTACTTCTAGTACTACTACTGTTACTGTAGTTGCAACTACAACTATGACTCCCACTAATTCTCCTACTACTACTACTACTACAGCATGTACTACTACTGCTTCGACTATGACCACTACTACTGCTGCTGCTGCTTCAACTACGACAACTACTACTGCTGTTGCAGTTGCTATTGCTGCTACTTCTGCTGCTATTGCCACTAGTGCTATTGTTGTTGCTCTTGCTAATACTACTACCACTACAACTACTTCTCCTTCTACTACTACTACTACTACCACTACTATTACTACTACTACTACTACCGCTTTTGCTACTACTATTGCTGCTACCACAACAACAACAACAACTACTACTATTATTGCCACTACTACTACTACTATTGCTGCTGCTACTACTTCGGCTACTGTTGCTGCTGCTATTATTACTACTACTACTTCTAGTAGTAGTAGTAGCAATGCTACCACTGCTACTACTTCTAGTAGTAGTAGTAGCAATGCTACCACTGCTACTGCTACTGTAGTTACTGCTACTACTACTATTACTTGTACTACTACTACTACTACTGCTACTACTACTACTACTATTGTGACAACTGCTTCTTCTGCTATTGCCGCGACTACTGGCCCCACCACTCTACTGCTACTACTACTGCTAGCACTAATTCGACCGCTACAACTACAACTTCTCCTACAACTATTGCTATTGCTCCTACTACTGTTACTTCTAATACTACTGAACCTACTACTACTACTATTACAACTGCAGCAACTTCTACAACTATTGTTGCTACTGCTACTTCTGCTACTACCTCTGCTACTACTACTACTACTACTATAATACTACTAATACTATTGTCGCTGTTGCTGCTACTACTACTACTCCAACTACTTCTATACAACTACTACTACAACTACTACTACTACTACTTCTACTATTATTACTACTTCTACGACCTCTACCACTACTGCAACTACTACTACAATAACAACTACTACAACTTCTACTGATGCAGCTGCTGCTTCTCCTACTGCTGCTACAGTTGCAGCAGTTGCTGCTACTGCTGCTGCTACTACTACTACTACTACTACAACTACTACAGCTGTTCCTGTTGCTACTACAACCGCCACTGCTGCTTCTAGTTCTCCAGCAACAACTACTACTACTGTTGTTGCGGCAACTGTGGCTTCTACTGCTGTTGCAACTGTAGCTACTGCTTCTGCTACAGTTGCTACAGCAACTACTACTAATTCTACTTCGCCTACTACAACTACTTCTGCTACTACCACTGCCACTACTACGGCTACAACTTCTACTTCAAATCACTACTAGTACTACTGGTACTGCTTTTGCTACTACAACCACTGCTACTACTACTGCCACTACGCCAGCTACTAATACTACTAATGCTACTATTACTACTACTACTACTACCGTTACTGCAACTACTCCTAATACTACTTCTACTGCTTCTATAACTACTACTATTGCTACTGCTATGACTACTACTTCTACCGGCACTACTACTCCTCCTATTACTACTACTGCTGCTACAACTATGGCTACTACTCCTACTTCTGCTACTACCACTACTATTGCTACAACTTCTACTACTATTACTACTACTGTGGCTAGTAACACAATTACCAATTCTACTACTACTACTACTGTGGTTGTTGTTGTTGCCACTACCACAACAACTACTACTGCTACAATTAATACTAAAATTACTACTACTACTACTACTGCTGCTACTACTCCTACTACTACTACAATTACTCCTATTGCTACTGCTACTCCTACTACTACTACTTCTACAACTTCTACAACTACTACTACTATTGCAACTCCTAGTATAACTGCTGCTACAACTACTACACTTGCTATGGCTGCTACTACTACTGCTACGGCTGCTACTACTACTACTACTACAACTACTACTACCACCACCACTACACTAGTACTCCTACTACTACTTCTACTATGACACCTACTAATACTACCACTACTGCTACAATGACAGATACTAGTATGATTACTACTATAACTACAACAGCTACTATTGCTACGACTACAACTGTTGTTGTTGTTGCTGCTACTACTACTATTACTACTACAACTACTACTCCTCCTGTTGTTTCTATTACTACTACGGCTACTAGTACTACCACTACTACTATTACGACTACTACAACTAATCCTAAGTCTCCTACCCCTACTACTGCTACAAATACCAATCCTACTAGTAGTTCTATGACTGCAACAACACCTACTACTATTATTGCGACTACTGCTACTACAACTACCATTACAACTACTACTGCTACCACTGCTACTACTACTACTACTATTGCTGCTATAAGTACTACTACTACGGATATCACAACTGCTACTACTACTGCAACTCCTATTTCTACTACTACTACTCCTATTTTATCTCCAACTACTACTACTATAACTACTACTAATGCTACTACTGCTACTACTACTACTACTCCTACTACTGCTACTATTGCTACTTCTGCTTGGGCACCTACTACTACTAAAACTACTACTCCTACTGCTACTGCTACTCCTACTAATACTACTGCTACAACTACTACTTCTACTAGTACTGCTACTACTACTACTAGTACTACTATCACTACTACCACTACTACTACTTCTAGTACTACTACTTCTACTATGACAACTACTAATACTACTACTGCTACTATGACACCTAGTAATCCGATCACTCCTACAACTACTATACTAGTACTGCCACTATTATTGCTACTACTGTTGCTACTAATATGATTACTACTACTGCTACTGCTGTTGCTGCTACTATTATTGCTACGGCTACTAGTACTGCCACTACTTCTACTATGAATACTACTACTAATACTAGTTCTCCAACTCCTACTACTTCTACTAATACCACTCCTACTAGTACTACTACTGCTGCTAAAACTCCTACTACTACTACTACTCCAACTCTTACTCCTATTACTGCTCCTACTACTACTCCGGCAACTACTACTACTAATACAACAACAACTACTACTACTATTGCTGCTACTACAACTACAAGTGTTGTTGTTGCTGTTACTACTACTTCTATTACTTCTATTGTAGCCACTAGTACTGCTACTACCACAACTGCTGATACTACTACTGCTACTACTACCGCTGCAACTACAACTTCTCCTACATCTAGTGCTATCGCTTCTACTACTGCTACTTCTAATACTACTAATCCTACTACTACTACAATTGCTACTACAGCAACATCTAAAACTACTATTGCTGATGCTACCACTATTACTACCATTGCTACTACTACTACTACTACTATAAATGCTACTACTAATACTGTCGCTGCTGCTGCTCCTACTAGTACTACTCAAACTTCTTCTCCTACAACAACAACTACTGCTACTACTACTACTACTCCTACTACTACTACTACTTCTACTACTTCTACTACTACTCCAACTACTACAATAATAACTTCTACTCCAACTTCTATTGTTGCAGCTACTACTATAACTACTACTGTTGCCGCAGACACTACTACTACAACAACAACTATTACTACTACTGCTGCTGCTGCTGCTGCTATTACTACTGTTACTATTACTACTACTACTATTGTTGTTACAGCTATTGCTTTTAGGGCTGTTGCTACTGCTACTACTACTACTACTTCTATTTCGCCTACTACTACTACCACTACTACTTCTACTACTGCAACTAATACTGCTACTACTGCTACCACTATTATTATTATTACTACTACTACTACTACTACTACAACTATTGATGTTACTCCTGCTGCACTACTACTGCTACAACTACAACTACTACTTCTGCCATTAGTACTGCTACTTCTACTTCTACTACTTCTACTACTACTACCACCACTACTACAACCACTGCTACTACTATAGCTACAACTACTACTACAGCTACTGTTGTTGCTGCTACAACTATTACTACTGCCACCACTACTACTACTACTACTATAGATACTACTCCTACTACAACTACCACTACGACAACAACTACTGCTTCTACTACTATTACTGCTACTACTACTTCTCCTGCTTCTAATACTACTACTACTATTGCTTCTCTTGCTGCGGGTGCTACTACAACTACTACCACGTCTACTACTACGACTACTACTAATACTACTATTACTACAACTGTTGCTACTACTAATACTACTACTACTGCGAATGCTACTACTTCTACTTCTACTACGACTGCTGCTACTACTACTACTGCTACTACAACTACCACTTCTACTTCTACTTCGGCTATTATGACTACTACTGCTTCTACTACTTCAACTACTAGTACTACAGTTACTACAGCAGCTACTACTAAAAATGGTTGTACTACGATTACAACTTGTACTACGGTGAATACTACTACTACCGCCACTACTACTGCTGCAACCACTCCTTCGACTGCTGCTACAACTACTCCTCCTACTACAATACTACTACAACTTCTATGGCTACTATCTATACTGCTACTACTACTGCTACTTCTGCTACTGTACGACATCTACTACTACTGCTGCTATTGATGCTACTATCGCTATCACTACTACCATTACTGCAACTACTGCTACTACTTGTACTACTACTGCTACTACTGCTACTAGTGCAACAACAACTACTACCACTATTGCTGCTGCTACTACTACAACAACTACTTCTGCTACTACTCTTGCCACTATAACTGCTACTACTACGACTATAACTACTACTACTGCTCCTACTACTACAAACACTACTACTACTACTACTACTCTTACTGCTTCTACCACTACAACTACTAATTCTACTACTGCCACTGCTGCTAGCACTACTAGTAATACTTCAACTTCAACTGCTACTGCTACTATTCCATCTGCGGCTACAACGGTTACTACTACTAATACTATACTACTACTAACACTACTACTGCTTATACTATAGCTACAACAAAATCTACTACTAGTACTACTTCTCTTGTTACTACTACTACTTCAGCTACTTGGACAACTACTTCTACTACTACTACAATAACTATGACTATTGCAAATAGTACAACTACTCCTACTAGTGTTGATGCCCCTGCTGCAACTACTACAACTAGTACTGGTGCAACTACTACTGCTACTATTTCAACTACTACTACTATTACCTCCATAACTTTTTTTTTACTAGTAAAACTACTGCAGCTACTACAACTCCTCCAATGGCTACTACTATAGCTATAACTACTACTACTATTGTCTCAGTTACTGCTACTACTGGTACTACTACAACTGCTACAACTAGTGCTACTACTACTATAACTACTACTATGATTACCACTATTAGTTCTTCTACTACAACTAATGCTGCTATTATTACTACTACTAAGGCTACTATTACTCCTAATGTTACGGCTGCCACTAAAGCTACTACTACTACCTTCACTTTTGCTACTACTGCTACTATGATAGCTACGACTACTACTACTACTACTGCTATTGCTACAGCTACACTACTAATACTTCTGCTACTCTTCCAACTACTACTTCTCCTATTGATACTACTGCTACTGCTACTTCTACTACTCCTACTTCTACTAATACTTCTACTACTGCTACTGCTACTACTAGTACTGCCACAACAACAACAACAACAACTACTACAACAACTACTACTACTACAACTACTACTTCTACTACTACTATTGTTACTGCAGTTGCAATGACTACTATGACTCCCACTACTTCTCCTACTACTACTACTACAGCATGTACGACTACTACTTGGACTATGACCACTACTACTACTACTTCTGCTTCAACTACCACAACTACTACTGCTATTGCTGCTACTATTGCTGCTACTTCTGCTGCTATTACTACTAGTACTGTTGTTGTTATGGTTGCTAATACTACTACCACTAAAACTACTTCTACTACCACTACTACTACTAGTACCAATACTATTACTATTGCTGCTGCTACCATTTTTACTACTACTGCTGCTACCATAACTACTACTACTACTACTATTACAACAACTACTACCACTATTATTGCCACTACTTCTACTCCTACTACTACTACTACTACTACTATTATTATTACTAATGCTACTGCTACTACTATTACTACTACTACTACAACCGCTTCTATTGTTGTTGCTGCTACTACTGCCCCTACCACTTTGCTGCTACTACTACTGCTAGCACTAATTTTACTTACGCAATTGCTGCTATTACTAGAGCAATTACTACTACTACTGCTGCTGTTGCTATTGTTGCTATTACTACTACTACTACTGCTATTTCTGCTACTAATACTACTACTACTTCAGCTACTTCTCCTATTACTACTACTACTGCTTCTTCTACTGCCACAACCACCCCTACTACTACTACTACTACTAGTACTACTACTAATGCTAGTGCTACTACTACTACTACTACAACCGCTTCTATTGTTGTTGCCGCTACTACTGCCCCTACCACTCTGCTGCTACTGCTACAGCTAGCACTAATTCTACTTACACACCTGCTGCTACTACTACAACAATTACTACTTCTGCTACTGCTGCTGTTGTTGATGCTATTGCTAATACTACTACTACTTTAGCTACTTCTCCTATTACTACTACTACTGCTGCTACTACTACTAGTAATACTTCTACTACCACAACCACCCTTACTACCACTACTACTACTAGTACTACTAGTAATGCTAGTACTACTACAACTACTACTACTACTACAACTACTACTAGTCCTGCGGCTATGACTAAAACTATTACTAGTGCTACAGTAGCTGCTACTGCTACTACAACTACTACTATACTATTGCTACTACTATTATTACAACTACAACAACTACTACTACTACTATTATTACAACTATTACCACTACTACTAATACTCCTTCTACTAGTTCCACTACGACACCTACTAATACTGCTACTACTACTACGACACCGACTAATATAATTGCTGCTATAATTACTACAGCTGCTGCTGCTACCACTACAATAGCTATTACTACTACTATTACTACTACTGCTACTGCTATAACTACTATGACTACCAGTACTACCACTACTTTTACTATAACTACTACTACTAATACTAATTCTCTGACTCCAACAACTGCTACTAATTCTACTCCTTGTACTAATATAATTTCTACAACTCCTACTGCTACTCCTACTGCTACTCCTACTCCAAGTCTTACTCCTATTACTACTCCTACTACTACTCCTGCAACTACTACTACTACCCAATGCAACCACAACTACTACTCCTACTGGTAGTACTACTAGTACTAGTGCTACTACTGCTGCTCCTACTACTAATTCAATTAAAAGTATTACAGCCACTACTATTACTACTGCCGTTGCAACTACAACTTCTCCTACAACTACTACTACAGCTCCTACTACTGTTACTTCTAATATTACTGAATCTACTACTACTACTATTACAATTGCAGCAACTTCTACAACTACTGTTGCTAATGCTACTTTTGCCACTACCTCCTCTACTACAACTACTACCACTACAAATACTACTAATACTACTATCGCTGTTGCTGCTACTACTACTCCAACTACTTCTCCTACTACTACTACTACAGTATTACTAGTACTCCTTCTACTATTACTGCTGCTTCCACAACCTCTACCACTACTACAACTACTACTACAACAACAACTACTACAAATTCTGCTATTGTCGTTGCTGCTTCTCCTACTGCTGCTACTGTTGTAACAGTTGCTACTACTACTACTACTACTACTATAGATGCTGCTGCTGCTACTTTGTTGCCACTGCTGCTTCTAGTTCTCCTGCAACTACTACTACTACTATTGCTACTACAGCTGCGGCTTCTTCTACTGTTGCCACTGTAGCTACTGCTGCTGTTGTTGCTACAACAACTACTACAACTTCTACTTTCCCTACTATAACTACTTCTGCTACTACTACTCCCACTACTACGGCTACTGCTTCTAGTGCTCCCGCTACTAGTACTACTGGTACTGCTTTTGCTACTACAACTACTGCTACAACTATTGCCACTACGATAGCTACTAGTACTACTAATACTACTAGTACTACTACCACAACTACCGCTACTGCAACTACTCTTAATACTACCGCTACTGTTTCCATAACTACTCCTACTACTACTTCTACCGCCAATACTACTACTCCTATTACTACTACTAATGCTACAACTATGGCTACTACTACTACTTCTGCTACTACCACTACTACTGCTACAACTTCTACTTCTATTACTAATACTATGGCTAAGAACACAACTACCAATTCTACTACTACTACTACTGTGGTTGTTGTTGTGGCTACTACTACAACTACTACTAATGCTACAACTAATACTACTATTACAACTAGTACTACTACTACTACTACTACTACTACTACTACTACAACTGCTACTACTATTACTACTACTACTACTAGTACTACTACTACTAGTACTACTATTGCTACTGCTACTCCTACTACAACTACTACTACAACTTCTACAACTACTCCCACTGCTGCTGCTACTCCTAGTACTACTGCTGGTACAACTACTACACTTACTACATCTGGTACTTCTACTACTGCTACTGCTACTACTTCTACTACTACTACCACTACACTAGTACTCCTACTACTACTTCTACTATGACACCTACTAATACTACCACTACTGCTAGAATGACAGATACTAATATGATTACTACTATAACTACAACAGCTACTACAGCTACGACTACAACTGCTGCTGCTGCTAGTACTACACTACTACTCCTGCTATTGCTATTAATACTACGGCCATTAGTACTTCCACTACTACTATTACGACTACTACAACCAATACTAATTCTCCTACCCCTACTACTGCTACAAATACCAATCCTACTGGTAGTTCCACGACTGCAACAACACCAACTACTAGTACTGTGACTACTGCTACTGCAACTACTATTACAACTACTACTGCTACCACTGCAACTACTACTGCTGCTACTACCACTACTGTTGCTACTGTTGCTACCATATCTGCTACTACTACTACTACTACTACTACAACAACAACAACAACAACTTCTACTACTGCTACTGCAGTTGCTACTACTACTACCGCTATAAGTATGACTATTACGGCTATGACAGCCGCTACTACTACTGCTACTACTATTACTCCTATTTTGTCTCCAACTAGTACTAATATAGCTACTACTAATACTACTACTGCTGCTACTACTACTTCTCCCACTACTACAACTATTGCTACTTCCGTTTGGGCAACTACTACTACTAAAAGTACTACTCCTATTGCTACAACTACTACTTCTACTAGTACTACTATACTACTACTGCTGCGTCTACTACGACTACCACTAGTACTACTACCACTACTACTACTTCTAGAACTACTACTTCTACTACGACAGCTACTAATACTACAACTGCTACTACGACACCTAGTAATCTGATTACTACTACAACTACTATACTTGCTGCTGCTACGACTACTAATACGATTAATACTACTGCTACTATTGCTGCTACTATTACTACTACGGTTACTAGTACTACCACTACTTCTACTACGAATACTACTACTAATACTAATTCTCTTACTCCTACTGTTGCTCCTAATACCACTCCTACTAGGACTACTACTACTGCTAAAACTCCTACTGCTACAGCTACTCCAACTCTTACTCCTATTACTGCTCCTACTACTACTACTACTAATACAATAACTACTACTACTACTCTTGCAGCTACTACAACTACTAGTGTTGCTGCTGCTGCTACTACTACTTCTATTACTTCTATTATAGCCACTACTATTGCTACTACCATAACTGCTGATACTTCTACTACTACTGCTGCTGCAACTACAACTTCACCTACAACTAGTGCTTCGGCTTCTACTACTGCTACTTCTAATACTGCTGAACCTACTACTACAACAATTGAGACTATAGCAACATCTATAGCTACTATTACTGATGCTACTACTATTACTACTACTATAAATACTACTACTACTGTCGCGGCTGCTGCTACTACTACTACTACTCAAACTACTTCTCCTACAACAACCACTAGTACTACTACTACTACAGCTACTACTACTGCTGCTTCTACTACTATTGCTACTCCAACTACTACAATAATAACTTCTACACCAACTTATGTTGCTACAGTAGCTGCTACTACTACTACTATTGTTGTTGCTGCAGTCACTACCACTACTACTACCACTACTACTACTACTACTACAACAACAACTACTGCTGCTGATGCTATTACTACTACTACTGTGGCTCCTAGTTCTGCTACTACTACTACTACTACTATTGTTGTTACAGCTGCTGCTTCTGCTGCTGTAGCTACTACTACTACTACTTCTATTTTGGCTACTACTGCTACCACTACTACTTCTACTACTGCTACTACTACTGCTACTACTGCTACCGCTATTACTACTACTACTACTACTACAACAACAACTACTACTATTGATGTTGCTCCTGCTGCACTACTACTGTCATTAGTACTGCTACTTCTACTGCTATAACTACTACTACTACTACTACAACAACAACAACTACTATTGATGTCGCTCCTGCTGCACTACTACTGCTACAACTACCACTACTACTACTGTCATTAGTACTATTACTTCTACTACTACTACCATCACTACTACAGCCACTGCTACTACTACTGCTATAACTACTACTATAGCTGTTGTTGTTGCTGCTACAACTATTACTACTGCCACCACTTCTACTACTACTACTCTAGATACTACTCCTACTACTACTACCACTACGACAACAACTACTACATCTACTACTCTTACTGCTACTACTACTTCTCCTGCTTCTAATACTACTACTAGTACTACTACTACTATTGTTGTGGGTGCTACTACTACTACTACAACCACGTCTACTACTACGACTACTACCAGTACTACTATTACTACAAGTGCTGTACTACTAATACTACTCCTACTGCAAATGCTACTACTACTACTGCAAGAAATGCTACTACTTCTACTACGACTGCTGCTACTACTACTGCTGCTAGTACTGCTACTACTACTGCTGCTAGTACTGCTACTACTACAACAACTACCACTTCTCCTACTTCAACTATTTGTACTACAGTTACTACTGCTGCTACTACTGAAAATGCTTTGTACTACGATTACTACTTGTACTACGGTGAATACGACTACTACCGCCACTACTACTGCAACAACTACTCCTTCGACTGCTGCTACAACTACTCTCGCTACTACAACACTGCTACAACTTCTATGGCTACTATCTTTACTACTACTACTATTGCTACTTCTGCAACTAGTACCGCATCTACTACTACTACTGCTACAGCTGCTACTACCGCTATCACTACTACTATTACTGCTACTACCGCTACTACTGTTGCTACTCATACTACTACTACAACTACTACTGCTACTACTGCTACTACTGCTACAACTACTGCTACTACGACTACTACTACTGCTACTACTACTACTAGTGCCACAACAACTACTACCACTATTGCTATAACTACTACTACAACAACTACTTTTGCTACTACTATTGCCACTACAACTGCTACTACTACTACTACAACTACCACTACTACTCCGACTATTACAAACACTACTACTACTTCTGCAACTACTACTACTACTACTCTTACTGCTACAACTACTACTTCTACTACGGCTACTACTGGTAGTGCTACTATTACTACTTCAACTTCAACTGCTACTGCTACTGCTCCTTCTGCGGCTACAACTGTCACTACTACTACTACTACTACTACTACTACTACTACTATACTACTACTAACGCTACTACTGCTTCTACTGCTACTACTACTACTACTTCTTCTTCTACTGCTACTCCTGCTGATACTTCTATACTACTGCTACCGCCACTACTATTACTACTACTACTCCTCCAATTACTGCTTCTTCAAGTATTACTACGTCTACTAGGACTACTACTACTACTAGTACTACTGCTACTACTACTATTACTACTACTACTACTACTACTATTACTACTTCTACTACTCTTCTACTACTACTACTACTAATAATAATAATATTACTACTGCTGCTGCTACTACTCCTACAACTCCAGTTGCTACTACTACTCGTACTACTATTACTACTGCCATTACTATGATTGCTACTACTACTACTATTGTTACTACTACTTCTACTACTGCTGCTACGACTACTACTACTACTACTACCACCACTACTACTACTACTGCTACTGGAACTACTACTACTCCTGTTACTGCTGCTGCAACTACTACTACTACTACATCTACCCCTACTACTTCTGCAACCATTACTACCACAAATACTGCTATTACCACTACTACTGCTACCTCAACCACTACTACTACTGCTACTATTGCTAGCCGCCTACTAAAACAACAACAACTTCTACTACTACTAATACTCTACTACTATTACTATTGCTAATACTGCTACTACTACTACTACTACTACTACTTATACTACTATTATTACTACTACTACTACGTCTACTACCTCTACAATTACTGCTGCTACTACTACACTGATACCACAACTACTACTCCTATTATTGCTACTACTGCTACTACTACTACAACTACTGCTGCTACTATTACCGCTACTACTATTACTAGCAATACTACTAGTACTACAACTTCTCCTACTACTAATACTACTAGCGATACTACTACTTCGACAACTACAACTACTGGCACTACAACTACCTCTACTACAGCAACTACTACTGCAACTACTACTTCTAATACGACAACTACTAGTACTAGCAGTAGTACTACTCCTATTGCTGCTGCTGCTACTCCTACGATTACTACTACTACAATAACTGCTACAACAACAACTACTGCTACTGCAGCTGCTACTAATACTACCATAACAACTTCCACTATTGCTACAACTACTGCAACTACAACTAGTATTGTTGCTGCTGCTACTACTACTACTACTACTACTACTAATACTACTGCTACTACTACTACTACTAGTACTACTACTAATACAACTACGAGTACTACTACACCCACTACTACTACTGCTACTACTATTGCTACAATTGCTACTACTACTACTCCTACTGCTACTACAACTACTAGTACTACTACTACTACTATTAACCTTACTACTGCGACCGATACTACTACTTCAACTGCTACTCCTACTGCTACTACTGCAACTACTAGTACTGCCCATCCTCTTCCTCCTATTGCTATTCCTTCTACTACTACTACTAGTGCTACTACATCTACTACCACTACTACCACTCTAGTACTACTACTACTACTACAACTACTGCTATTACTAGTACTATAGCTACAACAAAATCCACTACTAGTACTACATCTCTTGTTACTGCTACTACTTCTGCTACTAGACAACTACTACTACTACTACTACTACTACTACTACTACTACTACAATAACTATGACTATTGCAAATCGTACAACTACTCCTACTAGTGCTGATGCCCCAGTTGCAACTACTACAACTAGTACTGCTACTACTACAGTTCCAACTACTACAATTGCAACTACTACTGCTACTATTTCAACTACTACAACTATTACCTCTCTAACTTTTTTTTACTAGTACAACTACTGCAGCTACTACAACTCCTCCAATGGCTACTACTACAACTATAACTACTACTACTACTGCCTCTGCTACTACTAGTACTACTACTTGTACTACTACAACTGCTACAACTAGTGCTAATACTACTACAACTACTACTATGATTACCACTATTACTTCTTCTACTACAACTACTGCTGCTATTATTACGACTACTAAGGCAACTATTGCTCCTAATGCTACTGTTGCCACTAAAGCTACTACTACTACCTTTACTTTTGCTACTACTGCTACTATAATTGCTGCCACTACTACTACTACTACAAGTACAGTGATTACTACTGCTGTTGCTACAGCTACACTACTAATGCTTTTGCAACTCTTCCAACTACTACTTCTCCTACTGCTACTACTACTACTGCTACTACTACTACTACTTCTACTAATACTTCTACTACTGCTACTACAACTACTAATGCCGCCACTACTACTACTACTAATACTACTACTACTACTACTACTTCTACTACTACTACTGTTATTGCAGTTGTAACTACTACTATGACTCCCACCACTTCTCCTACTACTACTACTACAGCATGTACTACTACTGCTTCGACTATGACCACTACTACTGCTGCTGCTGCTTCAACTACGACAACTACTAATGCTGTTCCTGCTGCTACTTCTGCTGCTATTAGTACTAGTACAATTGTTCTTACTATTGCTAATACTACTACCACTACAACTACTTCTCTTACTACTACTACTGCTACCACTACAATTAGTACTACTGCTACTACCACAACAACAACAACTACTGCTACTATTACAACTACTGCTACTACTATTATTGCCACTACTTCTACTCCTACTACTACTACTACTACTACTTCAACTACTGCTGCAGCTACTACTACTACTACTACTACTACTACTACTACTACTACAAGCAATACTGCCACTGCTGTTGCTACTACTATTGTTGTTGCTGCTACTACTACTACTATTACTAATGCTACTGCTACTACTATTGCTATTACTACTACTAGTATTGCTACAACTGCTTCTAATGTTGTTGCCACTACCACTGCCCCTACCACTTTGCTGCTACTACTACTGCTAGCACTAATTCTACTTATGCAGCTATTGCTACTACTACTGCAATTACTACTACTGCTGCTGCTGCTGCTACTACTACTCCTGCTGCTGTTGATGCTATTGCTAATACTGCTACTACTTCTCCTATCACTACCACCAATGCTAGTACTACTAATACTACTACTACTACTACTACTACCCCTACTACTAGTACTACTGCTGCTAGCAATACTACTGCTACTACTGCTGCTGCGGCGGCTACGACTAAAACTATTGCTAGTGCTACTGCTGCTGCTACTGGTACTACTACAACTACTACTATAGCTATTGCTACTACTATTATTACAACTATAGCTACTACTACTAGTATTTTACCACGACGACTACATCTACTGTGACTACTACTGCTACTTCTTCTACTACCACTACAAGTACTACTGCTGCTGCTGCTGCTACTACTACTACTACTACCACTCCTTCTACTCCTAGTAATACTACTAATACTACTGCTACTAGTACTACCACTGTATCACTACTACTACTTCTACTACTATAACTAATAGCAATATAGCTACCACTGTCACTACTACTACTACTGCTACCACTACTACTACTACTACGATGATACTACTACTACTTCTACAACTACTACTACTCCTGCGACTACTGCAACTACTACTGCTATTACTACTACTACTACTTTTGCTACTACTGCTACTACGACTACTACTACTACTGCGGCTACTACTCCTACTACTACTACAACAACTACCACTACGACTAATACTCCTACTACTACTTCCACTACGACACCAACTAATACTACTACTACTACTACTATGACACCAACTAATATGATTAATGCCACAACTACTATAGTTGTTGCTGCTACCACTACAATAGCTGCTACTACTACTATTACTACTACTACTACTTCTACTGTTATAACTACTACGACTACCAGTACTACCACTACTATTACTCTGACTACTACTACTAATACTAATTCTCAGACTCCTACTACTGCAGCTAATTCTACTCCTTCTAGTACTAATACTATTCCTACAATTCCTACAACTACTCCTACTCCAACTTTACTCCTATTACTACTCCTACTACTACTCCTGCAACTACTACTACTACCATTGCAACCACAACTTCTACTCCTACTGCTAGTACTACTAGTACTAGTGCTAATGCTGTTGTTCCTACTACTACTTCTATTACTACTATTACAGCCATTACTACTGCTACAATCATAATTCTTGCTACTACTACTATTACTACTGTCGCTGCAACTACAACTTCTCCTACAACTACTGCTACTGCTCCTACTACTGTTACTTCTAATACTACCGAACCTGCTACTACTACTATTACAATTGCAGCAACTTCTACAACTACTGTTGCTACAGCAGTTGTGATACTACTGATACTGCAGCTGCTACTACTACTGCTACAGCTACTACTACCACAACCTCTACTACTGCTACTTCAGCTACTATTGCTACCACAACTGCTGCCAGTACTACTACTAGTGCACTACAACTGCGACCACTACTACTGCTACTACTGCTACAACTATAAATTCTACCACTACTATTGCTACTACAACTAATACTACTACTACTACTGCGGCTACAAATACTACTATTACTACTACTACTACTATTGCTGCCTCAACTGTGACCACTACTGTGGCTACGATGATAGCAACTACTTTTGCTACTATAACTACAACCACTGCTACTACCACCACGACTACTCCTACTACTATAGGTACTCCTACTACCAGAACTCCTACAACAACTACTACTGCTACTCCAACTCCTTCTGCTATTGCTACTCCAATTATCCCTACTCCTACTACAAGTACAACTACGACGACTTATGCTACTACTACTACCACTACTACTTCCGTTGTTGTTGTGGCTACTAATATTACTGCTCCAACTACTACTAAAGCTACTTCTACAACTACTACCACTACTACTAATACTACTATTACTACTACTGCTGCTACTGCTGCAACTACTACTACCTCTACTCCTCCTCCTCCTCCTCCTACTACTACTACTACTACTACTAATATTACTATAACACAACTAATGCAACTATTACTACAACTACTTCTACAACTACTTCTCCTATTGCTACTACTACTATTGCTACTGCCGCAACTGCTACTACTACAACTATTAATACTTCTATTACTACAACTCCTACTACTACAACAACAATAACTACTACTACTATTACTACTACAGCTCCTACTAGTACTACAACCACAACAACAAATGCTACTATTACTACTACTTTTACTGCTACTACTATGACTTCCCCAACACCGACAATAACTACTACTGCACTTACTTCTCCTACTACTACTACCACTGTTACTACTACTACTATCGTTGCTACTACTACTACTCCTCCTCTTATTACTACAACTTCTACTACTACTCTGACTACAGCTACAACTACTACTGCCGTTACTACTACTATTACTATTCCTTTCACTACTAATGTGACGACTACCAGTACTATGACAAAAACTGCTACTATAACTGCAACTACAACAACTACTACTACTATAACCACTACTACTAGTACTACTACTACTTTCGCTACATCTGTTGCTACTCCTACTACTACTATTGCCACTACTACTAGCACTCCAACTATTACTACTACTACTATTACTACTATAAATGCTGCTATTTCTATTGCTACTCCTACTACTACTACTACTACAACAACTAGTAGTACTACTACCAATACTACTACTACGACTCCCACTACTACTCTTACTACTATTGCTATGCTTCTACTACTACCACTAAAATACTGCTACTAATACTACTACTACTTTAACTAATACTAATACTACTGGTGTTGCTGCTGCTACACCCACTACTACTAATGCTGCTACTACTACTACGACTTTTTCTACTACTACTACTATTACTACTACTACTACTACTTCGTCTTCTACTATAGCTACCACTACTACTATTGCTAATACAACTACAACTCCTGCTACAACTACTACATTGACTACTACTATTACAACAACAACAATAATGACAACTAGTACTACTACTACTGCTACTGCACTACTGTAACTGCTGCTGCTGCTACTACTACTACTACTGCTCAACCTACTACGACTACTACTACTACTATGATTACTACTACTACTACTACTATTACTACTACAACTGCTATTACTATTACTATTACTACTACTACTACTACTACTACTTCTTTTGCTACTACACTACTGCTCTAAGAACTACTACTAGTACTACTATTACTCCACCAACTACTACTATTACTACTACTACTAGTACAACAACTACTACTACTTCTACAACTACTACTACTACTACTACTCGTACAACTACTTCTACTACTACTATTGCTACTACTACTACTATTGTTGCTGCTACTACTGCAACTACTTCTCCTACTACAACTACTACTGCTACTACTACTGGTATTGATACTACGCCTCCTGCTACTACTACTGTAGCTACTCCAACTACTACTACGGCTGGTGCTGCTGCTACTAGTACTATTACTACTACCACTATTACTCCAAATGATGCTGTTGTTTCTAATACTACTACTACTGCTGCTGCTACTTCTACTACTATTTTTGGTACTACAACTACTTCTACAACTACTGCTACTACCACCCTATTACTGTTGTTGTTGCTGCTGCTACTTCTACTACTATTTTTGGTACTACAACTACTTCTACAACTACTGCTACTACCACCCTATTACTGTTGTTGTTGCTGCCACTACTACTACTACTAATACTACTACTACTTCTATTACAACTACTACTTCTGCTACTACCACTACAACGGATACTACTACTACTTCTATTACTATTGTAGCTTCTAATATTGCTACTACTGCTCCTACTACTACTATTGCCACTTCTAATGCTACTGCTACTGCTACTACTACTATTACTACTGCTACGACTGCTACTACAACTACTACTATTGATACTATTGCTACTACTACTACCACTACTACAACAACTACTACTGCTACTGATATTACAGCTACTACTACTATTCTTGCTTCGACTATTACTACTATTACAATTGTTGATGCTACTTTTGCAACTACTACTACTGCTACTACTGTTGCTGGTGCTATTACTACTACTACTACTACAACAACTACTACTTGTAAAACTATTACTACTAGTGTTGCCGCTACTACTACTAGAATTGCTGCTGCTGCTGCTACTACGACTACCACTACTTCTACTACTGCGGCTGCTACTACTACTTCTACTACTAATGTTTTGCTGCTACTACTACTACTATTACCACTGCGGCTACAACTCCTCCTACTACTACTACTCCTACTACTACTGCAACAACTACTTTTGTCACTACTACTACTACTACTCCTGCTACTGCTACCACTACTACTACTCCAGCTACTATCGCTGGTACTATGACTACAACAACTTCTACTTCTACTACTACAGCTTTAACTACTACTAGTTCTACTCATACTGCTGCTGCTACTACTTCTGGTACAACTGCTACACCAACTACAATGCTACTACTACTACTACTGCTACTGCTTCAACAGCTGCAACTACTACTACTGCTGCTACTACTACTACTGCTACTACTACTGCAACTATTGCTACTACTGCTGCTACTACTACTAATTCAACTACTACTACTACTAATAATACTACTACTACTAATGCTGCTGCTGCTGCTGCTGCTACTACTATTACTACTACAACTACTTACTTTTCCTACTATTACTGCTTCTGCTACTAGTACTGCTACTACTAGTATTACTATTACCACTACTACTACTACTACTACAACCACTATACTATTGCTACCTCTACTGCTACTACTACCACTACTACGACTGCGACAACTACTACTTCCACTACTACTACTGCAAATACTATTACTACTACCTCTATCAATTGTGCTATTAGAACTACTACTACTACAATAACTGCTACTACTACTACTACTATAGCAACTAATATTGCTACTACTACAGCTTCTGCTAGCACAATGACTATTGTTGCTACCGTTACTACTACTACAACAATGACTATAATGAATACTACTACTTCTACTATTACTACTGCTACTGCTGCTATTACGGCTACTACTACTACTACATGACTCCTACCACTACTGCTGTTGCCGCTACTACTAGTTCTACAATAACGACAGTTGAAGCGATTATTGCTGCTTCTACTGCGACTACTACTGCTGTTGTTCTTAAAATAACTACAACTACTATTGCTACAACTAATGCTGCTACAACAACAACTACTACCACTACTACTGGTGCTACTACTAGTACTGCACCTGATAGGGCTACTTCTACAAGCCCAGCTACTACATCTGCTACGACAACTACTGCAACTACTGCTAGTACAACTGCTACAACCACTACCCTAATTACTTCTACAACTTCTAGTACTACAACTACAACTACAACCACTACTACCGCTACACCAACAACAAAAACAACAACTACTGCTACTACTATTTCTACTGCTAGTACTACTACTCTTAATACACCTACTACAAATACTACTATCACTAATAGTACTACTACTATTATTATTACAACAACAACAACTACTACTACTACAACTACAACTATTACTGCTATTACATCTACTGCTACCCCTGCCACTACTCCTACTACTTCTACTACTAGTCCTACTACTGCTACTCCTACTCCTCCTACTACTACCACTACTACTATTACTACTACTACTACAACTACTACTATGACCATAACAACTGCTTCTACTACTACTACTGCTGCTATTGTCACTGCTACTACACCAACTACTACTACTACTATTACTATTGTGGCTACTGCACCCGCTACTACTACTATTACTCCTAATATACACCTACTGCAACTACCATTATTACTACTACAACTATTGCAACTACTACTTCAACAACAACAACAACTACTATTATTATTACTACTGCTACTGTTGTTGCTACTACTACTACTACTACTGTGGCAACTTCTACTACCATTATTGCTACTACTACTACTACTTCTACTGCTAATCTTATTACTACTCCTTCTACTATTAATACTGCTACTACTGCTACTCCTGCTATTGCAACTACTACTACTATTGTGGGTGCTATTGCTACTACTGTTACTACTACTGCTACTACTACCAGTACTAGTAGTACTAGCACTATTTTGATGGTACTACTAATGCGAATACTGCGACTTCTACTACAATGACTACTAACACTACTACTACTGCTGCTACTACCACACAAGATGCTACAGCTGCTACAACTCCTACTACTACTTATGCTACTGCTGCTGTTGTTAATCCTACTTCAACTACAGCTACTGCTATTACTACTAGCGCAACTGCTACTTCTTCTTGTACTACGATTTGTATGACTATTGCAACTGTTATTGTTACTACTACTATTATTGCTACAACTGCTACTATTGCTGCTGCTACTACTGCTACTACTACTATTGATGCTGCTGCTACTGCTACTACTACTACTGCTACTGCTGCTCTTGCTATTATTGTTACTAATACGGCTACTACTACTACTACTATTACTACTTAGACTGTTACAACTATGAATGCTGCTGCCGTTGTAGCTACTACTACTTCTACTACTACTGCTGCGAATACTACTACAACTACTATTAGGACTGTCACTGCTTCTGTTACTACTGTTCCTACTCAAAGTACTACTCCTTCTACTTCTCCTACAAATACTCCAACTGCAA
>RXID01011104.1:187500-208886 GCA_005019695.1 Trichopus zeylanicus subsp. travancoricus
ATTATAGCTACTACTGCTGCTACTACTTGTTTGACTGCTTCTACTTCTCCTATTACTACTACTACTAATGCTGCTATTACTTCGGCTACTACTGCTACTACTCCTGATATTACTACTACTACAAATACTGTTGCTGTCACTATTGTTGCTATTGCTACGGCTACTACTACTACTACGGCAAGTACTACTGCTATTACTACGACTTGGGTTACTACTACTACTTCTCCTACTATTGCAACTATTATGGCTACTACTACAACCACTTGCACAACAACTAGTACGACTACTACTACAATCACTATTGCTACTACTGCAACTGTTACTACTACTACTCTGCTATCGCTGGAATTGCCACTATGACTACTCCAACTATAACTACTACTACTAACACTCCCACTAAAACAACAACAACTATTACTACTGCTATTACAAATACTACTACTACAACCACGGCTACTACTACTACTACCACCACCACCACTACTACTACGACTACTACTACTACAACTTCTACAGCTGCTACTGCTGCCGTTGCTACAACTACAACTACTATTACTACTACTAGGACGACTACTGCTACTATTACTACTACCACGACTACTACTACTACTATTACTAATACTACTATTACTTCTGCTATTAAAACTGCTGCTACTACGATTACTACAACTTCTACAAATACTAATATTAATACTACTACTACTACTACTACTACTACTATTATTGCTACAACTACTTCCACTGCTACTACAACTACTACTACAGCTGCTACTACACCAACTACTACTGCGACTACTACTACTGCTGCTATTGCCACTACTACTACTGCAGCCACTATTCCCACTACTACTGCTACTACCACTAATACTACTACTACTACTAGTACTAGTACTACTGCTACTACACCACTACCACTACAACTACTAATACTTCTATTATTGCTACACCTGCTACAACTGCTACTACTTTTACTACTACTGCTACGACAAATGCGACCATTACAACTACTCCCACCACTGCTACTAATATTTCTACTACTAATACAACTAAGGAAACTATTAGTACTACTACTACCACTACTACTACTCCAACTACACCTACACCTACAACTACTCTTACTACTATTCCTGCTACTACCCCTGCTACGGCTACTACTATTAGTCCTACTACTTCTACTCAAACTACTACTACTAATGCAAGTACTACGATGACTACTACTACAAATCCTATTCCAGCTGCTACTCCTACCACTACTACTACTTCTTCTGCTACTACAACTTCTTCAGCAACTATGGAAACTTCCACTACAACTACAACTAATACTACAATGGCCATTACTATTACCACTACTACTAGTAGTGCTACTACTACTGTTACAACTACTACTCCTACTATTACTACTACTACTACTACAACTACTACTACTACAACCACTATTGTTGCAACTATTACTACTATTACTACTACTACCACGATTACCACGACTACAACTACTGCTACTGCTGCTCCTATCATTACTACTCTGACTACCACAACAACAATGACAACTATTACTACTACTATGATAACTACTATTCCCAGTCCTACTCCCATTACTGTTATCACTAATATTTCTACTTCTACTACTCCAACTACTACTACTACTACTCCAACTCCTTCAGCTACAATAATAACTATTTCTACTACACCTACTCCAACTCTTGCTACTACCACTACTAATATTGCTACTACTTCTACCAATACTACTACTCCTCCTACTACTACTACTGATACTAATATTACTACTTCTGCTCCGAGAGCTACTACTGCTCCTACTACTACCAATACTACTACTACTACTACTACTACTACCACCAATACTACTACTACTACTAATACTACTACTACTACACCTGCTATGACTATTACTACTACTACTGCAACTGCTAGTACAACTGCTGCAACTACTATTACTATAATTACTACTCCTACCATACTACTACTACTGCTACAGCTACAGCTACTACTACAACTACCCGTATTACTACGACTACTACTATTGCTGCTACTACTAATACTGCTTCTACTAACTTTTACTACCACTAATACAACAGCTAAAACTACTATTGCAACGAATACTACTACTGCTGCTGCTGTTGGAACTACTACTATTCATACTCCAACTCCAGCTGCTACACCTACTCCAACTACTACAACTACCTCTATTGCTACTATTACTATTCCATCAACTGCTACTAATACCACTACTCCAACTACTACAACCACTAGTGCCACTACTACTCCAATCCCTGCTAGTACTGCTACTGCTGTTATTATTGTTGCTAGTACTAATACTACTACTACTATTACTACTACTACTACTACTACCACGACTACTACTACTACTACTACCGCTACTACTTCCCCTACTATAACTACTGCTACAACTATTTCAGATCCTTCTTCTATTTCTAATACTACTACTACTACTCCTTCTGCTACAAAAGTTACTACTACTAATGCTTCTGCTGCAACTTCTGCTACAGCTACCACGACTCCTACTACACCAACTATTACTGCTGCTGCTGTTATTACTACTACTACTACTACTACTACTACTACTACTACTACTACTACTATCTCAAGTGCTACTGCAACTCCTACTATGAGTACTACGACGACGACTACTACTCCTACTACTGCTATTATTACTGCTACAACTACTTCTACTCCAACTCCTACTGCTACTACTACTTCTACTACTACCACAACCCCTACTCCAACTACTAAAACTCCTACTACTACCCCTACTCCTACGCCTACCACTACTACTACAACAACTACTACTGCTACTACTACTACTACAAGTGCTACTACTAGAGCTACTACTTCTGCTACTAATATTACGATTGCTACAACTGCTAATCCTACTCCTACTACTACTGCTACTACTACAACCACTAGTACTACCACTACTACTGCTACTACCTCTACCACAACTGCAACTATGACTATGACTACTACTGCAACTATTACAACAACAACTACTACTTCTTCTACAAATACTAGTACTACTACTGATACAGCTATTGCTAACACTGCTACCATTAATACTGCCACTCAAACTACTTCTTCGACTCCTATACCTACTCCGACTAATACTCTTACTACTTCAAAACTACAACCACGACTACGACTCCTACTATTAATACTATTATCACTACTATTACTACTGCTGCTGCTGCTACTTCTACTACTATTGCTACTATTTCTGCTACAACTACTACTATTGTTACCACTAATGCTGCTACTACTACTGCGGCTACTACTGCACTACTACTACTACTATTACTACTCCCACTACAACAACAACAACAACTACTACTACAGTTGTTATTGTTGCTACTACTACTACTGCTCCCACTACTTCCCCACACTTACTGCTACTATTGCTACTACTGCTCCTACTACTACAACAACAACAACTACTACTACTATTACTTTTTGTAATAATAAAATGAATAAGAGTATGTTAACCCCAATAGTGTAGCCAGCCATAACATAAAATCAAGGTTGACGCTTGATTGGAATGGAACCAAGGAGGTCGTGTTGCATAACGAGACTACAGCAAAATAATCTGACTAAAAGTTGTTAGCAACTAGTGAAACCCGAGAAATAGATTTTTAGCATCGAGAGCCACCTCTGAGACGGTGAATGACTCGCGAGAACTGAACTTATTCAGTAGATTCTTGGCATCTTTCTCTTAAGAGATGAAAATGTCCCCCGTCAAGACCTTGTTAAGCTTCTTCAAGCGGAGCACGGCGTGAAGTCCTCTGCTAGAAGATTCAGTCTCTTCCATTGAACTAGGTAAGGTTAAACTAGAAAACAAAGTAAAGAAAGGCATACTCTTAGCTACTACTACTTGCACTACCCCTACTAATACTACTACTTCTACTACTACGACTACTACTGCTGCTACTACTACACTACTACTACTACCGCCACTACTAATACAACTACCACAACAACTACTACTACAACAACAACTACTCCTACTAATCCTATTACTACTTCTACTACTACTAAAATTTATACTAGTAGTACTAATACTACCACTACTTCTACTGCTGCGGTTGCTACAGCTACTGCTACTACTCCTGCTCTATTGTTGTTGTTGCTACAACTACTACTACTACTACTACTACTACTACTACTACTACTACTACTATAACTACAACTACGACTACCAATACAACAGCTACTACTACTGCTACTATTACTGCTACAACTACTACTACTATTACAACGACTGCTACTACTACGGTGGCTACTACTGCACTACTATAACTCCTACTCCTACTACTACTATTGCTACTACTATTACTATTGTTGTTGTTGCTGCTACTACTACTGCTCCGACTGCTTCTCCTACTACTACAACTACTGCTGCACTTAGTATGGCTACTATTGCTACTACTGCTCCTACTACTACAACAATAACTACTACTACTTGTAATACCACTACTACCAGCACTAATGCTGCTACTACTGCTACTTCTACTACTACGACTACTAATACTGCTGTTGCTACAACTACTACTACTACTGCAACTACTAATACAACTACTACAACTACTACTACAACAAAAACTACTCCTACTAATCTTATTACTACTTCTACTACTACTTCGATTAATACTTCTACCACTACTACTAGTACTACTTCTGTTGCTGCACTTGCTACTACTACTACTACTAATCATGATTCTATTGCTAATGTTGCTACAAGTACAACTACTACTGCTAGTACTTCTAATACTACTATGACTAGTACTGCTGCTGCTGCTGCTACTACTACTACTACTACTGCTACTACTACTCATACTACCACTCCTACTACTTCTACCACTCCTACTACCACTAGTACTACAACAACAACTACTACTACTACTATTACTACTTCTACTACTGGTACAATTCTTACTACTACTACTCCAACTTCAACCCTAATCCCACACATACTGCTATGACTACTACTTCTACTACTATTACTACTACTGCAACTACCTCTCCATCTCCAAATCCTACTACTACTACTACTACTACTACTACTACTACTACTACTACTATTACTGCTACTGCCACTTCTACAATTGCTACTGCTACAACTACTACTGCTTCAACTACTACCACTACTACAACAACAACTACAACTACTACTACAATAATTGCTACTGCTACTACTACAATAACAGCAACAACAACTACTACTATTACAACTACCACTCCTACTCCAACTCCTACTACTAGTGCTACTACTACCACAATAACTACCACTACAACTGCAATAACACCTACTATTGTGACTACTCCAACTACTACTACCACCACTACACAGCTACTAAGACTACTACTACTGCTACAACAACAACAACAACAACTACTACTACTACTACCACCACCACCCCAACAACAATAACAACTACGAATACTATTATTACTACTACTCCTACAACTACGACTACTCCTGCTACTACTACGACTACTATTGCTACTGCTACTACTACTACTACCACTACCACCACCACTATTACTACTATTACTGCTACAACTGCTACTACTGCTACTCCTCCTCCTACAGCTACTACACTATGACTACTACTTCTCCAACTCCTTCTACAACTACTTCTCCAACTACTACTACTGCCCCTACTCCAACTACTACAACTCCTACTACTACCCCTACACCAACTCCTGCTAGTACTATTGCTATTGCTACTACTGTTACTACAAGAACAATAACAACAACAACAACAACTACTACTACTACTACTACTACTACTCCTCCTCTTACTATTACTACTAGTATTAATACTAACACAACTAGTAGTACGACTACTGCTCCAACTACTACTACCCCTACTACTACTCCTACTCCAACCCCTACTGCTAGTACTGCTCCTACTACTACAACTCCTACTACAAGACACCTACTACTGCTATTACTACAACTCTGAGTACTCCAACTACTACTACTACTACTACTAGTAATCCAACTCCTACTGCTACTGCCCCTCGTACTACTACTACAACCCCTACTCCAACTACAACTACCCCTACTACTACTACCCCTATTAAAACTACTACTACCCCTACTACTACTCCTAATACTATGACTACTACTAGAACAATAACTACTACTACTACAACAATTGCTGCTGCTGCTACTACTACTACTACTACTACTGTTGCTGCTGCTGTTGCTACTGTTGTTGCTGCTGCTGCTACGACTAATGTTAACACTCTATTCTTTCTACAACAACAATAACAACTACTACAACTACTCCAAACCCTCCAACAACTTCTATGACTACCTACGACTCCAAACACTCCTAATACTACTACTACTACTCCTGCTGTTGCTACTACTACTACTACTTCTACTACTACTCCTGCTGCTACTACTACTAGTAGTCGTGATACTGCTACTACTTCTACTACTACTGCTTCTACTAGTATTACAAAACTGCTACAACTATTACTACAAGTACTATTACTACTTCTCCCACTACTGCTATTACAACTGTTACTACTCCTACTACTACAACTCCAACTACTACTACAATAACTACCACAACTACTACTACTACTTCAACTTCAATTCTAGTACAACTACTATTGCAACTAGTCCATCAACTACTGCTACTAATACTACAACTATGAATACTACGATTGCTGCAATAATAACTATTCCTACTCCTACTCCTACTACTGCTTCTACAACTATGCCTATTACTCCTACAACAATTGCAACTACCACTTGCACTCCAAATCCTCCTTCTACTACTACTACTTCAAGTACTGCTACCCATACTCCAAATACTACTACTCCTACTATGACACCAACTCCAACTCATTCTACAACCACTGCTACTACTTCTAAAACTTTTAGTATAACTACTACAAAAACAACAACTACTACTACTATTACTACCACTACCACTATTACTACTGCTGCGACTACAACAACAACTTCTACAACTACCACTACAACAACAACAACTACTACAGCTACTCCTACCACGACTACTACTACTACTACTAATTCTACTAACAATAACACTACTACTGCTACTGCTAGAACTACAACCACTAATACTACTCACCCTACCACTGCTCCTACTCCAACACCTACTCAGACTACAACTCCTGCTACCTAAACTATTACCACCACCACTACTACTACTTCTAGTACTATTACTATAACTATTATTACTGCGTTGGTACAATTGCTATTGTTACTACAGCTGCTACAATCGCTACTATTACAGCTACAACATCTACAACTATTGCAACTACTACTACTACTACTGCAACTACTACTTCACTACTACTATTGCTACTACTACTACAACTACTAATACTACTACTGCTACTACTTTTGCTGCTGCTGCTACTACTGCTACTCTACTACTTTTCAACTACTACAACTATTGCTACACTTGCTACTACTACTATTGCTACTACTGCTTCTACTACAACAACAACAACAACTACTACTACTACTACTACTACAACTACAACTGTTGTTGTTGCTGATGTTGTTGCTACAACTACTATTGCTGCTACTACTTTTCCAGCTATTACTGCTACTATTGCTGCGGCTGCAACTGCTACTACTGCTACTGCTACCACAACAACTACTATAGCTACTACTAATACTAATACTACAGCAACTACTACTACTACTTCTTCTATTACAACAGTTGTTACAACTACTAGAACTACTACTGCAGGTACTACTACTACGACTATTGCTACTACCACCACTGCTACAACAACAACTACTACTACCACTGCTTCTACTACACCTACTCCAACTCCTATTACTTCTACCGCTCCTACTACAACTAGTATCGCCAGTCCAACATCTACTACTACTACTACTACTACTACTACTACTACTACCACCACCACCACTACCACCACCACTACTACTACTACTTCTCCTACTAGTGCAATTGCTACTACTACTACTCCTACTACTACTGCTACTGCAACTGCTAATGCTAACACTACTACTACTACTACTCCTACTCTTGCACCAACTCCTACTACAACTCTTACTTCTACCCCTACAACAACTACTACTACTGCAACTACCACTTCAACACCAACTCCTACTACTACTGCTGCTGCTACCATGACTACAACAACTACTAAAACAACAACTACTACTACTACACCTACTACAACTGCTACTACTAGTACTACTACTACTACTGCTACTACAACTGCTACTACTACTATTACGACTTCTACTAATGCTATTACTAATACCACTACTCCAAACACTCCTAGTACTACTATTACAACAACAACTGCTACTACTACTACTACAACAACAACAACAACTACAACTGCTCCTCCTCCTCCTCCTACTACTACCACTCCTACTACTACTACTACTACTACTACAACTACTCCTTCTACTACTACTACTACAACAACAACTACTCCTGCTACTACTACTACTGCTATTACTTCTACAACTACATTACTACTAGTACAAATGCAAGTACTACTAATCCTCCCACTAATACTACTACTACTACTACAAATCTAATTCTTACTGCTACTACTACGCCTACTGCAACTACTACCCCTACTCCAACTACTACTACGCCTACTACTACTACTACTACTGCTGCTACTGCTGCTGCTCCTACAACTACCACTACTACTACAACTACTACTACTACTACTAATACAATTACTACTACTACTACTACTACTACTACTACTACTACTACTACTACTACTACTACTACTACTACTACTACTACTACTACAATGACTACAATTGCTAATGGTATTGCTCCTACTACAGCAAACTCGCCAAAAACTTCTATGACTACCTACTACTCCTAAAACTCCTACAACTTCTACGACTACAACCCCTACTGCTGCTGCTGCTACTACTACTACTAATAATAATATGTCTGCTGCTGCTGCTGTGACTACTACTAGTATGGCTACTACTACTACTATTATGACTACTTCTAGAACTACTACTCTTACCAGTACTACTACTACTTCTACTACTTGTACTTTTACTACTACCCCAAACACTCCTACTACTACTACTATTACCACTAGTATTGCTGCTGCTATTGCTAATAATACTACTACTATTACTACTACTACTGTTACTTCTGCGGCTGCTGCGACTACTACTCCTGCTACTACTAGTACTACTACTACTACTAGTACTAATACTTCTACTACAACAACTACTACTAAGACTACTACTACGTCTACTACTACTACTACAACTTCTACTAGTACTACTACTGTTGCTACTACTACAAAACATCTACAACTACTACTACTGTTGTTGCTACTACAAAAAATCTGCAACTACTACTTCTCCTGTCGCTACTACAATTACTACTATTACAGCTGCTGCTGCTACCACTCCAACTACTACTACAATAACTACTACTACTACTACTACTACTACTTCTACTTCAACTTGTAGTACAACTGCTACTGCTCCTAGGCCGTCAACTACTACTACTACTGCTACAGATACAACAATAACTATTGCTACTCCTACTCCTACTACTGCTTCTACTACTATGCCTTTTACTCCTACAACTATTGCTAATACCACTTGTACTCCAAATCCCATTGCTACTACTACTACTTCAACTACTACTACCCATACTCCAAATACTACTACTCCAGCTATGACACCTACTCCAACTCATACCAATGCCACTGCTACTACTTCTACAACTAGTAGTACAACAACAACGACTGCTACGACTACTACTACCACCACCACCACCACTACTACTACAACTACTACTACTACAACTACAAACACAACAACAACAGCGACTACTACTACTCCTACCACAACAACTACTACAGCTACTAATACTACTAACACTAACACTACTACTGCCACTACTAGAACTACTACCACTAATACAACTCATCCATCTACTGCTCCTACTCCAACACCTACTCTGACTACTACTCCTACTACTTCTACTATTACTACTACTACTACGGCAACTTCCACTGCCGCTGCTACTGCTACTACTACTACTGCCACTACAACTGCTACAACTACTGCAACTGTTACAACTATGGCTACTACTGCTGCGAGTACTACTACACTACTACTATTGCTACACCTACTACTTCTCCTACTACTACAACTACTACTACACTTACTACTATTACTATTGCTACTACTGCTACTACCACAATAACAACAACTACTACTACTTGCAATACTACTACTACCACTGCAGCTGCAGCTGCTGCTGCTAACGCTACTTCTACTACTACTCCTATTGCTGCTGCTGCTAGTACAACTGCTACTGTTGTTGCTGCTTCAACTACTATCACTACTGCTACTACTAATACTACTACTACTACAACCACTACTACTATAACAACTACTTCAACTAATCCTACTACTACTACTACTACTTCTGTGGCTACAGTTGCAACAACTGCTACAACTACTACGGCTACTAGTGCCCCTACTCTAATAAGTACTACTACTATTGCTACTACTACTACTCCTACTACTACAACCCTCACACCAACTCCTGCTGCTACTTGTACTAGTACCCCTCCACCTACAACTGCAGTTGCTACTACTACTCCTACTACAACTACTACAACTGCAACTACCACTTCAACACCGACTCCTACTACTACCACCACTACTGCCACAACTACAACAACTACTATTACTACTCTGACTACAACAACTACAACAACAATAACAACAACAACTACTACTACCACTACTACAACTCCTACTACTACTACTATTACGACTACTACTACTATTAATGCTCCTACTAATACTACTACTCCAAACACTCCTACTATGACTACTACTACAACTACTACTACTGCTACTCCTCCTCTTCCTCCACCTCCTCCTCCTACTACTATTGCTGTTGCTACTACTCCTACTACTACTACTACTATAACTACTCCCACTACTACTACTACTACTACTGCTTCTACTACTACATTACTACTAGCACAAATACTACTACTGCTAATCCTTCCACCACCACTACTACTGCGATGAATACTACTACTACTGCTACTTCTACTGGTAATGCTGCTACTCCTGCTGCTGCAACTGCTACTAGTGTTACTATTACAACAACTACTACCACTACTACTACTCCTCCCACTACTACTGCTACTACTACTATGCCTACTCATAACACTCCTACAACTTCAATTACTACTACTCCTACTACTACTGCTACTACAACTACTACCATAACAACCACAACAAGAACTACTACTACCACTACTACTACTCCAAGAACTACTACTACCCCTACTAACACTCGCACTAGTACTACTACTCCGAGCACTCCTACTACTACTACTACTGCTGCAGCTATTGCTACTACTGCTACTACTACCACTGCTACTACTCCCACTACAACTAATACTAATACTACTACTACTACAACTATACGTTTTACAACTGCTGCTCCAACTATTACAAGTATGACTACTGCTACTACTACAACTAATACTACTACTAATGCTGCTGCTGCTACTAATACTACTACCACTTCTGCTGCTATAGCTACTACTACTACTTCTGCAACTACTCCTGCTGCTACTACTACTACTACTACTACTACTTCCGTGATACTACTCCTGCTACTGCTGCTACTACTACTACTACTACTATTGCTACTAATACTGTTTCTACTACTGCTGCTGCTGTTGTTGCTGCAGCTGTGACTACTACTTTTGCTACTGCTACTATCACTACTGCTAATACTACAATTGCTGCTATTATAGCTGCTACTATACCTCCTTCTTCATGTACTTCTATGCCTACATCATCTCCTATAGCTACATCTGCTGCTACTACTACTGCTATAGCTGGTACTACTACGACTTCTCCTACAACTACTACTACAACTTCTCCTCCTCCAACAACTACTACAACAACTGCTCGTACTTCTACTAATGCTACTACTACTACTACCGCTACTACTACAACAACTACTGCTACTACAACATTTGGTGCTCTTCCTACTACTACTCTTATTACTACTGCAACTACTCCTACTGCTACCAATTATATTACTACTATGACTATTGCTACTATTACTACTAGCAGTACTACTACTACTACTACTCCAACTACCTCTATTGATACTAATAATAATACTACTAAGACTACAGTTGCTTCTACTACTACTACATAAACTACTACAACTAGTACCACAACTACTATTATAACTACTATTGCCACTACCAATACTCCAACTGGTACTACTCCTACTACTCCTCCTAATCCAACCCTTTCTACTACTACTACCGCTACTACTACAACTACTACTACCATGGCTGCTATTACTAATACTACTAATACCGCTACTACTCTTGCTACTACTACTACTTCTGCAAATACTATTACTACTGCTACTAATACTACTACCACTACAACTGCTACTCTAACTAATAATACTTCTGCTACTACTACTGCTGCTAGCACGGGTATTGCTACTACAACAACCACCACCACCACCACCACCACCACCACCACCACTACTACTACTTCTACTAATATTACTACTAGTATTACTACAACTACTACTGCTGCAACTACTGCTACTATCGGAATGACTACTACTACTAAAACTACTACTACTACTATGGCTACTACTGCTATAACTACTACTACTACTTTCGACTGCTGCTTCTGCACCTACTGCTACCACAACTTCTATTACTAGTACTTCTACTTCTATTACAACTACTACTGCTACTAGTACTACTACTACAACAACAAATACTACTTCTACTACTACTTCTACTACTACTTCTCCTATAATGACCATAACAACTACTACCATTACTTCTACTGCTATAAATACTATTGCTACTGCTCTATCTGTTACAACTCCTGCTACTGCTACTCCAACTAAAAATAATTCTGCTACTACGACTATTGCTAGTACGAGTATTGCTACTACTACTATGACTACAACTTTTGCTATTGTTACTATAGCTTCTACTTCTACTAATATCACTTCTGCCACTACTGCTACTACTATTACTGCTACTGCTACTGCTACTACCAATACTTTTCCTACTACTTCTACTACTACTACTACTACTACTACTACTACTACGTCTATTGGAACAACAACTACTACTATTGCTACTATTATAACTGATACTGCTTTTACTACTAGTAGTAGTAGTACCATCACTTCTACAATAACTACTGCTACTCATACTACTACTGCTACTACTACAACTATTACTACTCCTACTATTGCTACTACTTCTACCACTATGCTACAACTACTTTTGCGGCAACTACTACTACTGCTACTAATTTTGCTACTGCTTTCACAACTGCTACTACTGCAACTAGTGCTACTGCTGTTGCAGCTGCTATTGTCACTTCTACTACTATAACTACTAACATTACTGCTAGTACTGCTACGACTATTGCTGCTACAACTACTACTACTGCAACAACAACTACTACTACTAGTGCTAATACAACTAATGCAACGACTACTGCAATAGCTACTATTCTTACTACTACTGCGACTGCTACTATGACTACTACTACTACTACAACTACAACAACAACTACTACTACTACAATAGCTACAACTACTGCAACAACAACAACAACAAATTACTACACCTATACTACTATAGCAACTGATGCTGCTACTGCTACTTCAACTACAAATACACCTACTCCTAATACTTATGCTACTACCACTTCCTCTACTACCACTACTACTGCGACTACTACTACTACGGCTGCTGTTGCCACTACTGCAACAGCTGCCACTACTACTACTACAACTACAGCTACAGCTACTAAAACTATTACTCTTACTATTGCTACTAAAACTATTACTCATAGGGCTTAGGGTTTTGCTACAAATGCTACTACAGCTACTAAAACTATTACTCTTACTACTACTAATACTACTATGACTATGACTATTACAACAACAACAATAACTACTACTACTTTTGCTGCTACTAAGACTACAACAACAACTACTACTATTGCTACAACTTATGCTGCTACTAATGCAATTGCTAGCGCTACAACTACTCTACTTCTGCTGCTACTTCTGCTTCTGCTAATACTACCACTACCTCTATTGCTACTACTGCTACTATTAATACTTGTACTACATCTACTGCTACTACTACTTCTCGTACTACTACTACTACTACCTCTGCTGCTACTACAGCTACTGCTACTATTACGTCTACTACTACTACTATTACTACTTATGCCGCTACAACGGCTACTACTACTACTATTACTACTTCTGCCGCTACTACAGCTACTATTACAACAACTACTACTACTACCTCGGCTGTTACATTGCTGCTACAACTACTACTACTACCAATGCTACTGCTAGTGCTAGTACTACAACTCCTGCTACTACTACTGCTACTACTAATGCTACTACTACTAATACTACTACTACTACTGTTGCTGCTGGTGCTACTACTACTTCCACAACTACAACTACTACTGCTACAACTGCTACTTTTCCTAATACTATTTCTGTTGTGACTATTTTTGTTAGTACAACGACTACTACTCCAACTAATACTACTACTAATACTACTACTACAACAACAACTTCTAGTATTACTTTGAAAACCACTAGTACTACTACGACTACTAGTACTATTACTTCTACTACTACTACTACTTCTGCTACTACTGCCACTACAGCTACCACTGCTATGACTGTTGCATTTACTACTATTAATACTCCTGCTGCTGCTCCTGCTGCTGCTACCACTACTACAAGTACTACCGATGCTACTCCAACTAATACTACTTCCCCTACTGTTACTAATGCTGCTACTATTGCTGCTACTGCTACTACTAGTGTTACTACTAATACCGCAACCACCACCACCACCACTACTAATATTTCTGCTACTAATTCTACTACTGCATCTACCACTATTATGACTGCTACTATTACTACTACTACTACTGCGGCTGCTACTGCTGCTAGTACTATTACAAGTACTACTGGTGCTGCTCGAATTTCTACTACTACCATTACAACTGTTACTACAGCTGCTAGTGCTACTTCTATTAGTACTACAACTACTGTTACTACAACCAGTATTACTACATCTCTACCTACATCTTCTTCTACTACTACTGCTACTATTATTATTGTTGTTGTGCTGCTACTACTACTGCGACAACAGCAACTACTACTGCTGCTACTACTGTTACTATTGCTACTTCTGCTATTGCAGATGCAGCTACTACTACTACTACAACTACTACTACCATTGCTACTATAATTACTAGCACTTCTACTATGGTTGTTGCATCTGCTGCAACTCCTACTACTACTACTATTGGTACTACTACCGCAATACAACTTGAGTTATTGCTGCTACTACTACAACTACTATTGCGACTAATACCGTTTCTACTACTACTACTACTGCTCCTACTATTATTATTACTACTACTATTGCTACTAATACTGCTTCTACTACTACTACCACTACTGCTGCTGCTGTTCCTGGTACTGCTGCTGCTGTTCCTGGTTCTACTACTACTATTACAGTTATTGTTGATATTATAACCGCTGCTGTTGATGCAGCTGCTACTATTGCTGCTACCGCTACAACTACTTCTATGACTACTTCTCCTATTGCTACAGCTGCTACTATTGCAGCTACCGCTACAACTACTTCTATGACTACTTCTCCTATTGCTACAGCTGCTACTACTGCCGCAGCTGGTACTACTACTACTTCGCCTACTACTACCTCTACTACATCTCCTACTACTACTAGCACTAATACAACTATTGGTTCAACTACTGCTGCTGCTACTACTACTACTACTACCACCACTACTACTACTACTACTACTACCACTACTACCACCACTACTACTATAACAACTTCTGCGACCACTGCCGCTGGTGCCATTTCTGCTACTACTCCTATTACTCCAGCTACTTCTACAACAACAACTACTAGTACTACCACTACTACTACTATTACTATTGCTACTAGTACGAGAACTACTACTGCTATTACCATAACTACTACTACTACTACTAGCACTACTACCACCACGACTACTACTACTATTTGTACTACTACTACCACTGCTGCTGTTGCTACTAGTACTGCTTCTACTACTATTGCTACTACTACTACTACTACTCCTACTACTACTACTACTGCTACTCCAACAACAACAACAACTACTACTACTACTACTATTACTACTATTACTACTTCTACTGCTACTCCTACAACTCCTAGATGTATTCCAACTACTACTTTGAGTACTACTACAACAACTACTACGATTACTCCAACTACTACGACTGCAACTGCTGCTAATGCTACTACTACTAGCACTATTGTTGCAGCTGCTATTACTGCTGCTACTACTACTACTACAACTAAAACTACTATAACTACTACTATAATTCGTACTATTTCTACTACTATTGCTGCTACTGCTACTACTGCTAATATTACTACTACTGCTACAACTACCACTATTACTACTAATACCACAGCAGCTGCTCCTATTGCTACTACTATTGCAACTACTACAAGTACTACAGCTACTATTGCCAGCACTACTCCCACTCCTACTACTACTACTAACACTACTGCTATTACTACGACTACTGCAACTATTACAATTACTACTACTACTACTACTACTACTACTACTACTACTACTGCTACTACTACTACTACTACTACTGCTGCTACTACTACTACTACCACCTCCTCTACTACTACTGCTGCTAATACTAGCACTACTACTACTACAACTACTCGAACTACTGCTACTTCTACTACTGCTCCTACTACTACTACTAATACTACTACAACAAACACTGCTGCTAATACTACTGCTACTACAATGTCTGCTACTAAAATTAATATTACAATGAATACTACTACTGCTACTACTACTACTACTACTACTTCTACTACAACTACTGCGAATACTAGCACTACTACTACTACAACTACTGGAACTACTGCTACTTCTACTACTGCTCCTACTACTACTACTAATACTACTACAACAAACACTGCTGCTAATACTACTGCTACTACAATGTCTGCTACTAAAATTAATATTACAATGAATACTACTACTACAATATGACTATTACTAATAGTAGTACCACTAATACAAATTCTACTACTTCTAATTAGACTACTATTGCTTTTGCTACTACTACTGCAACTATTGCTACTACTACCTCTACTACAACTAATACATCTACTACTACTATGATGGCTGCTGCCACTAATGCCACTACCACAATTACTACTACTACAATTATTGCTACAATGATTACTGCTTCTACAACTATTACCACGACTACTGTTGCTCCTACAATAGCTACTACAACTACAATTGTTGCTGCTACAACTACTACAACTGCTACTGCTACTCCTAATACTACACCTACTATTACTCGTACTACACCTATTCCTACTACAACTCGGACTCCTACTACTACTACTAAAAATACTACTACTACAACTACTGCTACTACTGCTATTACTACTACTAATCCTTATGCTAGTACCACTACTACTACTACTCCTATTGCTACTACTATAAAAACTACTACTACAACAACTATTGCTACTACTATAAAAACTACTACTACTACAACAACAACAACAACAACTACTGCTGCTACTACAATGACAACTAATACTACTACTACAATGACTACTACTTTTCCTACAGCTATTACTACTTCGACTACTTCTACTACTACTACTGCTGCTGCTGCTGCTAGTACTAGTGCTACTACTTCTGCTACTACTATTGCTGCTGCTACAATTGTCACTACTGCCACTACCATGACTACAACAATAACTACTACTACTACTAATACAACTGCTAGTGCTACTACTCTTACTACTGCTATTGCAACTATTGCTTCAACTGCAACTATAGCTACTAATACTATTGCTCCTACTGGTACTACTGCTGCTACAATATCTACTACAACTACTAATTCAACTACTAGTGCTATTGCTACTACTCTTGCTAATACAACTGCTACTACTATTGCTACTACTACAACTTGTACTCCAATTACTGCTACTACTACTACCACAACTACTGCTGCTGCTGCTGTGACTACTATTCCCACTACTACTGCTACTACTTCTACTACTACTACTGCTGTTGCAAATGCTACTTCCGTAGCTTCTCCTACTGCCTCTACTATTGGTACTACCACTACTACTACTATTGAAGCTACTTCTGCTAATATTGCTACTACCATTATGATGATTATAGCTGCTAATGCTACTACTACTACTTCTCCTACTACTACTACTTATACTACTATTAGTGCTACTATTACTACTACAAGGACTATTGCTACTTCTACTACTACTGGTACTACTACCACAACTACTACCACGACTGCTGTTGCCGCTACAACAGCTACTACCACCATAATTCCTGCTGCTACATTAACTACTACTGGTACTGCAAATCATAATACTATAATTACAATACTCCTCCCACACCTATTCCCGCTACTACTCCTACTACTACTACTACTCCTACTATTACTACTCCTATTAGTACTACTACTACTACTACTATTACTACTCCTATTAGTACTACTACTACTACTCCTCCTCCTCCTATTACTATGACTACAACTTCTATTAATACTACAGCTACCACCACCACCACCACCACTACAACTACAACAACTACTACTACTACTACTGCTTCTACTACTACCACTACTACTTATACTACTACTCCAACTCCTACACCTACTCCAATTGCTATAATAACTACTAGTTCTACTACTACTACTGCTCCTGCTGCTTCTACTAGTACTACTACTACTACTACTACTTAATAGCTACTACATCGACCACAACTACTACTACTTCTCCTACTACTTCTAGTACTGCTACTACTAATACAACCGAAACAATACCGGTACTGTTTCTACTGCTCCTACTAGTACTACTACTTCTTCTGCTACAACATCCACTGCTGCTACTACTGGTACTACTTCCACAACTACTACTGTAGATACAACAATAATGACTACTACAACGATTGCTACAACTACTTCCGGGACTACTACTACTACTAGTACTATTACTACTACAACTACGTCTACTACTACTACAGCTACAACTGCTACAAAAATTACTACTACAACTATTTTTCCCGCAATAAAAACTACTACTACTTCTCGTACTACTATGACTGCTGCAGCTGCTACTTCTGTTACCACTACTACTATTGCTACTACTACCACTACTACTACTACGACTACTGCTACTATTGCTACTACTACTACAACTACTTATGCAACTATTACAGCTACGACTACTACTACTAGTACAACTACTGCAACTCGGCTACTCCTACTACAACTACTACTGCTATTATTGTGACGACTGTAGCTATTACTATTACTACTTTTACAGCTACTGCACCTACAACTACTGCAACTACTACATCTGTTCTACTATTACTACTACTAATATTGCAACTGCTACCACTACTACTACCACTACTACTTTAGCTAGTACTACATCTACTCATACTGCTGCTACTATTGTTGCTGCTACAACAGCTACTATAACTACTGTTGTTTCTACGGCTAATACTATTACCAGTACTATTGCTACTACTGCTGCTACTACTACTGCAACTACAGCTACTACTGCTGCAAGTACTACTAATCGAACTGCGACTACTTCAACTTATACTACCTACACTGCTCCTACTACTACTATTGCAACTGCTACTACTACTGCAACTACTACTTCTTTTCCTATTGGTACAACTACTACTACTATTACCACTACTTCTGCTACTACTATAACGACTACAACTACTGCTACTACTACTGCTACTGCTTCCACTACTACGACTGCTACTATAGCTACTTCTAAATTTGGTCCAGCTACTACTAGTACAGCTAATGATGGTGCTACTGCAACTAATACCACTAATACCACGGGTACAGCTATCGCTACTTCTAGTACTACTGCTGCTACTGCTACTATTACTACTGATACTTCTACTGCTATTACTGCTATTACTACTGACACTGCTATTGCTCCTACTATTACGGCTACTGCTACTACTGCTACTACACCTATGACTACTATTGCTCCGACTAATGCTACTACTACTGCTGCTGCTACCATGGCTAATACTACTACAACTACAGCTACAATAATTACTACTACTACTACTATTTTGGCTAGTACTACTACTCCTACTGCGACTGCTACTGCTACAACAACACTACTACTTTTGCTACTATTGCCGCTACTAATAGTACCGCTACTACTAGTGCCGCTACTGCAACAACAATAACAACTACTACTATTAGTGCCACTACTCCTACTACTACTACTACTGCTGCTACTGCTACTCCTCCTCCTCCTCCTCCTCCTCCTCCTCCTACTACTACTACTACTACTACTACTACTACTACTACTACTACTACTACTACTACTACTATAACTACTACTACTACCGCTGTTGCTACTACAACTCCTACTACAACCACTACTACTACTACTACAATTACTACTGCTGCTCCAGCTACTAGTATTACTATTATTACTACCATTACTACTACTCCTGCAAGCACTATTATCACAAATACTACAATTATTACTTCTATTACGACTATTACTACTAGTACAACTACCACTACTACTCCTACTACTACTACTAATATAATAATTGCTACAACTTCTACTACTTCTATAGCTTCTATTTCTATAACTCCAACAACTACTGCTATTACTACTACTAATAATAATGTCACTGCTACTTATTGGGCTACTTCTACAACCCCTGCTACCACATCTACTACTAGAAATTCTACTACTACTACTAGCACAATTACTATAGCCACTACCCCCGTTACCCCTAATACTTCTACTACTACAACTACAACTACAGCTACTACTACCACAACAATGACAACTACCACTACTTCTAGTACTACTATTACAACTACTACAACTACAACTACGACTACTATTTCTACTGCAACTACTACTTCTCCTAATACGGCTACTACAAATACTACGATCACTAATAATGCTACTACTACTATTACAACAACTATTATTATTATTACTACAACTGCTACTACTACTACAACTACAAGTATTACTACTATTACGACTACCACTCCTACTACGACAACTATTACTTGTACTACAACCACCCCTACCGCTCTTACTACTATTGCTACAACTACTACAGCTACTACTACTACTACTAC
>RXID01011105.1:0-12500 GCA_005019695.1 Trichopus zeylanicus subsp. travancoricus
ATTGCTGCTGTTACTGCTACCACTATTGCTACAACTACTCCTTTTACTACTAGTACAACTAGTACCACTGCTACTACTGCTACTACTAGTAGTCGTAGTACAACTACCACTACTACCTCTACTAATTCTACTCGGACTACTACTACTACGACTACTACTACTACTACTATGACAACTACTATTGCTGCTGTTACTGCTACCACTATTGCTACAACTACTCCTTTTACTACTAGTACAACTAGTACCACTGCTACTACTGCTACTACTAGTAGTCGTAGTACAACTACCACTACTACCTCTACTAATTCTACTCGGACTACTACTACTACGACTACTACTACTACTACTATGACAACTACTATTGCTGCTGTTACTGCTACCACTATTGCTACAACTACTCCTTTTACTACTAGTACAACTAGTACCACTGCTACTACTGCTACTACTAGTAGTCGTAGTACAACTACCACTACTACCTCTACTAATTCTACTCGGACTACTACTACTACGACTACTACTACTACTACTATGACAACTACTATTGCTGCTGTTACTGCTACCACTATTGCTACAACTACTCCTTTTACTACTAGTACAACTAGTACCACTGCTACTACTGCTACTACTAGTAGTCGTAGTACAACTACCACTACTACCTCTACTAATTCTACTCGGACTACTACTACTACGACTACTACTACTACTACTATGACAACTACTATTGCTGCTGTTACTGCTACCACTATTGCTACAACTACTCCTTTTACTACTAGTACAACTAGTACCACTGCTACTACTGCTACTACTAGTAGTCGTAGTACAACTACCACTACTACCTCTACTAATTCTACTCGGACTACTACTACTACGACTACTACTACTACTACTATGACAACTACTATTGCTGCTGTTACTGCTACCACTATTGCTACAACTACTCCTTTTACTACTAGTACAACTAGTACCACTGCTACTACTGCTACTACTAGTAGTCGTAGTACAACTACCACTACTACCTCTACTAATTCTACTCGGACTACTACTACTACGACTACTACTACTACTACTATGACAACTACTATTGCTGCTGTTACTGCTACCACTATTGCTACAACTACTCCTTTTACTACTAGTACAACTAGTACCACTGCTACTACTGCTACTACTAGTAGTCGTAGTACAACTACCACTACTACCTCTACTAATTCTACTCGGACTACTACTACTACGACTACTACTACTACTACTATGACAACTACTATTGCTGCTGTTACTGCTACCACTATTGCTACAACTACTCCTTTTACTACTAGTACAACTAGTACCACTGCTACTACTGCTACTACTAGTAGTCGTAGTACAACTACCACTACTACCTCTACTAATTCTACTCGGACTACTACTACTACGACTACTACTACTAATACAACTACTACCTCTACAACTACTACTGCTACGACTATTACTACACTACTACAACAACTACCACTACTAGCACTAATACTACTCCAAGAACTACTACTATTACTACTACTAGTTCGACTACTACTACTGCTACTACTATAACTACTACTACTACTACTATTACTACTACTCTTACTATAGTTACTACTGCTACTACTTGTGTCACTAAAACTACTGCTACTCCAACTAATACTACTGTTGCTGCTAATAGTATTACAACTAATACCATTACTACTACAACAACATCTGCTACTATTGTTGCTACTACTATTACTACTAGTTTGGCAACTACATCTAGGACAGCTACTACTACAACCTCAGCTACTACTTCTACTACGATGACTACGACAACAACAAAAACTACTACTACTACTCATGCTATTGCTACAACAATGATTACTACAACTAGTACTTCTGCTGCTAATACTACAACTACAACTACTGCCACTACTTCTACAGCTAGTACCTCAACTACTACTACTGCTGCTGCTACTACTACACTACTACTACTCAAACAACTACTACTATTACTACAACTAATACTACTACTACTACTACTACTACTACTGCTGCTGCTACTACTACTTCTACTACTACTCCTATTGCTAACACCACTACTCGTACCACTACTACTACTCCTCCTCGTCCTACTACTACTACTACTACTACTACTACTACTTTTGTTGTTACTACTGCTTTTGCTACTGCAACTACTATTGCTACTGCTACTACTACTACTACAACTATTATTACTACGACAAGTGCTACTACTACTACCACCACTACAACAACTATTAGTTCTACTGCTACTACTACTTCTACTGCTACTACTACTGTTACTAGTACTTCTACTACTACCACTACCACTACTACTACTGCTAGTGCTATTACTACTGCTGCTACTATGACTATTGCTACTACTACTACTACTCCAACTAATACATCTATAATTACTACTACTATGACTTTTACTACGACTACTGCTACAACTCTTACTGCTAGTACTACTACAACTACACCCCCATTACTATGAGTAATACTCCTACTACTAGTTACATTACTACTACTACTCTTACGACTAGTACTACAACTACTACACAACTACTACTATGAGTAATACTCCTACTACTACTTACACTACTACTACAACCACAAATATTACTACGACTGCTACTACTACTACTACTACCACTGTTGCTGCTACTATTATTACTACTACTACAAAAACAATAATAACAACAACAACAACAACTACTACTACTACGATGACCTCTACTACCGCTACTGCTACTACTACAACAACTACAACTACTATTACTACTTCTACTACTACTACAACAAGTACTACTGCTCCAACTAGTATCCCTTCTCCAACATATATTCCTACTGCTACTCCCACTACTACCACTACTACCACTACTACAACTACTACAACTACAACAACAACAACTACTACTACTAGTAGTATTACTAATATTACTTCTACTTCTACTACTACTACAACTACTACAATCGCTATACTACTGCTCTGATGTAGCTACTACTACTATTACTATTGCTACTATTACTACTGCTACTAATACTGCTTTTACTACTACTACTACTACTACTTTTGCTACTATTACTACTGCTACTGCTGTTGTTGCCGTTGCTACTACTACTACTATTGTAGATACTATTGCTGCTATTGCTGCTGTAGCTACTACTACTAATGAAGCTCCTACAACTAATACTACTATTACCCCAACTGCTAATAATACTACAGCTATTTTTGCTACTACTGTTGCTGCAACCGCTAGTACTACCAATACCTACTTCTCATACTACTATGCCTATTTCTCCTCGTACTGCTACAACTGCAAGTACTGCTACTACTACTACTTCTACTACTACTACTGCTATTACCACTACTACGATTACCATTATTATTACTGTTGCTACTTTTGCTACTACTACTACTATCACTACCACTATTACTGCAACAATTACTGCTACTACTACAACTCTTATTACTACTACTACTACTACTACTACAATTAATACTACTACTCCTACTACTGCTGCTACTACTACTACTGCTTTACTACTACCACTACAACTACTAATACTATTACTATAACTACTACTACTACTACTAATTTTGCTACTACTACTACTACTGCTACTACTATTGCTCCTAATACTACTACAACCTCTACTATTACTGCTACTATTGCTACTACTTCTAATGCTAAACCTACAACTACTCCTACAACTACTAGTCCTACTCCTAGACCTACTCCTACTACTACTACTACTACTACTACTACTACAACTACTTCTTCAACTACTACTACGACCGCCACAATAACAATAACAACTACTGCTGCTTCTGATACTATTGCTACTGCTGGTCCGTGATACTACAACAACTACTACTAGCACTACTACTACTTCTACTGCTACTACTACTACCACTCCTACTACTACTGCTACTGCAGCTACTCCTACTACGATGCTATTACTACAACTACTACCGCCACTACTACTACTACTACTACTATACTTTTACTACAACTACTACTACTGCTATTGCTACTTTTGCTACAACAACTAGTACTACTACGACTCCTGCAACTGCTCCTAATACAACCACTACTACTTCTACTCCTACTACTACGCCTAATACTACTAATACTACCCCTACTATTACTATTACTACTACTTCTTCTGCTACTACCAGAACTACTACTACTATTACTACTACTAATGCTACTATTAGAACTACTACTACTACTACTATTACTGCTGCCACTACAGCTACTTCTACAGCAACTCATACTACTACTCTGACTTCTACTACCACTACATCAACTACTACTACTACAACTCCTACTACTACTACAACTACTGCTGCTGCTACTATTACTACTGCTACTACTACTTCTACAATAACTACTACATCTATTGCCACCATTATGACAACTAGTACCAATGCTCCTACTGCTACTACTACTGCTACAACTGCTTCTATTACCACTACTACTGCTACCTCAACCACTACTACTACTGCTACTACAGCGACAACACTATTGCAACTACTACTACCACTACAACTGCAACTATTACTACTGCTGCTGCTGTTGCGACTACTACTAGTAATACTACAACAACTTCTGCTATGACTACTACTACTACTATGACTACCTCCACAACTACTGCTACTTCTTCGACTACTACACTACTACTACAACTTCTACTGTTCCTAGTACTACTACTACAACTTGTATTATTGGTACTACAGCTACTAGTACTTCTAATACCACTACTAGAACTACTACTACTATTGCTACTATTACCAATACTACAATTACTACTTACACTACAACTACAACAACTACTAGTATGACAACAACTCCAACTGCTACTACTATTACTCCTACTACTACTACAACAACTACAACAACTGGTACTACTACTACCTCTACTAAAGTGACTACTACAACTACTACTTCTAATGCTACAACTTCTACTACTACTACTACTATTACTACTACTACTACTCCTACTAATAATACTACTGCTACAACTGCAACTACTATTACATCTACTACTAGTACTACTACTATTAGCACTGCTATTACTACTACTACTACTGCTACTACTACCACCACCACCACCACTACTACTGCTACTACTAACTCTACTATTGCTAAAACTACTACTACTAATACTTCTCCTATTGCTACTGCTACTTCTGCTACTATTGCTACTACTAGTACTACTACTAGTACTACTACAACTGTTATTACTACTACTGCTACTATTACGACTATAACAGTTACTACTGCCATTACTACTACTACTACTACTACTACTTCGACTACTACTATTATTACTGCTACATCTACTTCTGCTACTATTGTTGCTACTACTAATACTACAATAACTGCTACTACTACTAAGACGACTACGATGACTACTACTATTGCTATTGCTACTCCTACTACTATTAACACAACTATACCTTTCACTAGTAGTACAATTGCTACCATTACTACTACTACTAATACTTGTACTACTAGTACTTCTACTTTTACTACTATCTCTACTGCTACTACTGCTGCTACTATTACTACACTATTACTACAACAACAACTACTAGAACTACTGCTGCTCCAACAACTAGTATTATTACTACTACTAACACTACTATACTACTACTACTACAACTGCTGCTATAACTACTTCTCCCACGACTACTACTCCTACTATGTCTACTGCTACTACTAGTCCTATTACTACTACACCTACTGGTTATACAACTATCACTACTACTGCTACTATTCCTATTACCAGTTCTGCTATGACTACTACAACTACTACTGCAACTACAATGGCTTCTACTATTACTCTTAGTACTATGGCTACTAGTGCTACTACATATATTGCAACAAATACAGCCACTGCAGCTGATACTGCTACTAAAAATGCTACTACTATATGTATAACTACTACTATTACTGCTCTTACTACTACAATTAATACTGCTGCTACTTCCAGTATGGCTACTACTACTACTACTACTGAGACTTCCACTACTACTACTACTGTTGCTGTTGCTGCTACTACTACTACAATTAAGACTGCTAGCAATACTACTACTGCTACTTCAGCTGCTCCTACTCTTACTACTACTACTACTACTACTACAACAATAACTTCTACTGCTACTCTGCTTCTACTACTACTACTACTTCTACTGCTACTACTACTACAACAACTATTACTACTACTGCTACTACTAATACTAGTATTACTACTACTGCTACTGCTACTAATAGTACATAACTGCTACTACCACTACTCATACAACTGCTACTAATACTACTACTTCTACTGTTACTACTACTACTTTTACTACTTCTACTACTAATACTACTACTGCTGTAGCTATTACTAGTACTGCTCCTCCACCTCCTCCTGTAATTACTTTGACTACTACTAGTACTACTACATCTACTACTACTACTACTACAATGAGTACTACTACTGCTACTTCTAGTCCTTCTACTTCTACTACTATTGATTCTACAACATGTACTACTACTTCTATTTCTCCTGTCACTACTACTAATTATGCTATTGTGACCACTACTACTACTACTACTACTACAAATACTATTTCTATTACTACTCCAACTGCTATGACTACAACAATAACAACTATTGTTGCTACTACTCCTGGTACTGCTACTACTATTATTAGGACTACGACTACTGCTACTACAACTATTACTCCTACTAATACTCGACTACTACTATTGCTACTACTACTGCTTCTACTTCTACTAATACTATTACTACTACTATTGCTGCTACTTCTACTACAAGTACTACAACAACTACTACTGCTACCACTACTACTTCTATTGCTACTACTACTACTCCTCCTACTACTCCTACTACTACTACTACTACTTCTACTACTACTACTACTACTGCTGCTGCTGCTACTGCTGCTACTACTACTACTACTACTAGTAAAGCACCACTGCTACAATTACTACTTCTAGCATTGCTCCTGCTACAATTACTACTACTATTACTACTACTACTACTACTACTACTACTGTTACTACTAATATTACTTTCACTGCAACAACTACTACTACTCCTACTGCTACTACTAATACTATCGCAACTACTACTACTACTACCACCACCACCACCATCACCACTACTACTCTGACAATCACTATTACTAACAAATTCTATGACTCCTCCTCCTACTACTACTCTGACAATCACTGCTACTAACCAATTCTATGACTCCTCCTCCTACTACTACGACAACTACCACTGCTACTACTACTGTTGCTACTCATGCTGCTGCTACAATTGCTACTACCACTACTACTACAACTAGTACTATTAAAACTTGTCCAACTCCTACTCCTATTGCTACTTCTACTACTACTTTTGCTGCTACAACTACTGCTACAACAACTACTTTGGCTACTACTACTTCTAGTGCTATTGCTGCTACTATTACTGAAACTACTGCTACTGCTACTACAACTACAACTATAGTTGCTACTGGTACTACTACTACAGCTTCAATTACCACAACTACTACTGCTACTGCTACTACTACTCCACTTACTACTACAACGCCTCAAACTCCTATGACATCTATGACTACTTCTCTAGCTACTACTGTAACTACTACACTCCTATTACTACTACTATTACTACTACTACTATTACTACTAATAATGCTACTACTACTACAATAACGACTACTGCGAATGCTACTACTGTTCCTACAACTATTACTACTACTACTTCAAGTCGTACGAAGGAAACCACCCCAAACACTCCTACTACTACTACTGCAACAACTACTACTGCTTCTACTAATTCTACTGCTACTACTACTGCTGCTACATTACAAAAAGTACACCTGCCTCTACTACTACTACTTCTACCAGTGCTACTTCTACTACTACTATGAATACGTCTACTGCTATTACTACTTCTTCTACTACTACTACTACTATTATTTCTACTCCTACTCCTACTACTGCTACAACTACCACTCTCTCATACTACTACCACTATATCTACTACAACTCCTACTGCAACTCCTCCTTCTATTACTACTACTACTACTACTACTACTACTACTAATACTACTGCTACTACTACTGCAACTACTAATACTAATATCACAACTACTGTTGCAACAGCTGCTACTACTACCACTACTCCTAATACTACAACTTCTTCTAGTACAAATACCACTCCGACCGCTACTACTACTAGTCCTATTACTACTACTACTACTATGATTTATGCTACTCCCACTACTACTCCAACTAATGTTGCTGCTACTACAACAACTATTGCTGCTACTTCTTCTTCTTCTTCTACTATTATTACTACTGCTACTCCTACTACTACTCAAACTACTACTACTACTACAGCTACTATTGCTCCTATTGTGACCCATACTACTTGTCCCACTCCTACTACCACTACTACCCCTACTCCAACTACTACTATGACTACCACTACTACTACAACTACTACTACCACTACTAATACCACTACTAATACAACTACTAGTACGACAACTACTCCTACTGCTAGAACTGCTTGTGATACTACAATTGCTACTCCTACAACTACTACTACTACTATTCCTATTATGACTACTACCATTACTACTTCTACTACCACATCTACTACAAATGCTATTGCTTCTACTACTACCACTACAACAATGACAACAACAACAACAACTACTGATACTGCTACTCCTCCTCCTGCTACCACTACCACTACTACTAGTACTACCACATTTTCTACTACTAATACTATTACTTCTATTACCACTACTACGACTACTGCTGCTACCACTACTACTACAACTACTACTACCTCTACTACCATAAAACTACTACTTCTACTACTTATCCTATTGTAGCAACTACTTCTGCTACTACTACTACTAGTACTACTACGACTACTACTATTATTACTACTGCTGCTATTACCACAGCTACAACAACAACTACTACTACTACTACTCTAGCTACTACTACTACTATGATTACAAGTACTACTACTTGTGCTGCTACTACTACGACCACTATTACTGCTACTACTACTACTGCTACAACTGCCATTACCTCCACTACTACTACTACTACACCTATTGCGACCACTACTACTACTACTACTACTACTACTACTACTACTACTACTACAACTACTTCTGCTGCTACAATTATTACTGCTACTTCTACTTCTGCTACAACTATCACTACTAATAGTATGTCTAATATTGCTGCACTTCTACTACAACAACAACTGCTACTACTACTACTACTGCTGTGACTACGACTACTACTACTGCTACTGCTACTCCAACTACTATTGCTACTAGTCCTTTTACTACTTGTACTACTACTTTCACTGCTAGTACGGCTACTACTACTACTACAAGTACTAGTACTACTAGTAGTACTACTACCACCACCACTACTATCGGTTCTGCTACTATTACTACACTACTGCTATAACTACTACTACTAGCACAACTACTACTCCAACAACTACTACTATTACTACTACTAATACTACTAATACTACTACTACTACTATAACTACTCTTATTATTAGTACTACTACTACGACACCTACTATTACTACAACTACTACTACTACTTCTACCACTACTACTACTGCTACTTAACTAGTCCTACTTCTACTACTACTACTTCTGCTATGACTACTAGTGCTACTTCTGCAATTAATATAGCTTCTACTATTACAACTAGTACTACGGCTACAAGTACAACAACTAATACTGCAACAAATGCAGCCACTTTGGCTGATACTACTAGTACAACTGCTACTACTATTAGTACGGCTACTATTATTGCTACTATTACTGCTCGTTCTACTACTATTACTACTACTGCTACTACTACTATTGTTGTTGCTCTTGCTTCTGCTGCTATCAATACAACTACTACTTCTACTATTACTTAGAATGCTATAACTACTACTACTTCTACTTCCACTACTACATCTACTACTAATCCTACTGCTACTACTAATACTACAACAACTACAAATACAACTACCACTACTGCTACTACTCTAACAACTATTATGAATACCACTTCTACTACTGCTCCTCCTACTACTACTACAACGACCACTGCTACTACGACTACAACTCCAACTCCTACTCCTACTACTACTTTCACCACTACAACAACTACTACTTCTACCACTATTGTTGCGACTATTACTGCACTTACTGCTACTATTACAACAACTACTACTGTTGCTACTTGTACTACCACTACAACTCCTATTACCACAACTGCTACTACTACCACTACTCCTATTACTACTACTCCTCCTAACACTCCTACAACTTCTACGACTACTACTACAACTACTACTGCAACTACTATACTCCTATTCCTATTACTACTACAACTACTACCACTGCTACAACTACTACTACTATTATGACTACTACAACTGCTACTACTACTACTATTATGACTACTGCAACTGCTACTACTACTACTGCTGCTGCAATAAATGCTACTGCTTCTACTACCACTACTACTACCACTAATACTACATTACTAAAAGTACACCTGACACTACCACTACTCCTTCTACTACTGGTACTACTAGCACTACTATGAATACTACTATAATCGCAACTACTTCTACTACTGCTATAGCTACCACTGCTGTTGCTACTACTACAACAACTACTACTATGACTACTACTATTCCTACTCCTACTCCCACTACTACTATTCCTATTCCTACTCCTACTCCTACTCCTACTATAACTACTACTACTATTGCTGTTGTTGCTACTAATAATAACATTACAACTACTGTTGCTACAACTGCCACTACAACAATAACAACAACAACTACTACTACTACTACTACTACTGCTACTACTACAACAAATACTACTCCTACTTCTACTACTAGTCTGATTCAACAACTACTACTATGATTTATGCTACAACTATACTACTACAACTATTGTTGCTGCTACTACTACTATTACTACTACTACTACAGCTGCTACAACTACTACTCCAACAACTACTACTACAGCTGCTACTACAACTCCTACCGTGACTACTACAACTTCTACCACTACTACTATTGCTACTACCCCTACTCGAACTACTGCTACTACAACAATAATAACAACAACCACTACAACTACTAATACGACTACTACTACTATAACTACTCGTACTGCTACAACTACTGCTCTGATTACTACTACTACTACTTGTGCTGCAACAACTCTGACCAATACTACTGCTAATACCTCTACTACTATTGCAAGTGCTATTACCACCACTACTACTACAACTACTATGACTACTACTACTACAACTACAACTAAAACTACTTCTACTACTATTATTAGTTCTACTTCTACATTTGCTACAACTGTGACAACTACTAGTAAGACTAATACTATTGCAACAACTGCCACTACTACTGCTACTATGACTACTACTATTGCTACTACTACTGCTGCTACTATTGCTACAACTAGTCCTTTTACTACTAGTACTATTGCTACCATTACTACTGCTGCTACTAACACTACTACTAAGTACTACAAGTACCACGATTACTACTGCTACTACTACTACTACTAGCACTAATACTACTCCAACGACTACTACTATTAGTACTACTACTACTACTAGTACTAGTACTACTATGACTACTACAGCTGCTACTGTTACTGCTACTACTAGTCCTATTACTACTACTATTGCTACTACTACTACCACTACTATTATTGCTACTATTACTTCTGCTACTTCTACTACTCCTACTTCTGCTATGACAACTACTATTATTACTGCAACTGAAATAGATGCCACTATTGCTACTTTTACTACACCGACAAGTACAACTAGTTATACTACAATAAATACAAGCACTTTGGCTGATACTACTACTACAACTGCTACTACAACTAGTACTACTACTACTATTGGTACTATTACTGCTCCTACTACTATTCTTACTACTGCTGCTGCAGCTCTTGCTGCTACTGCTACTAATACATCTATTACTACTACTACTACTACTACTACAATTGAGAATGCTAGTACAATTGCTGCTGCTGCTGCTGCTGCTACTAATACTACTACTTCAACAACAACAACAACAACAAGAACTACTACTACTACTGCTGCTACTAGTACTACTACTAATACTACTCCTACTGCTACTAGAAGTCCTCTTACAGCTACTACTACTATGATTTATTATACTACTAGTACTACAATTATTGTTGTTGCTACTACTACTATTACTACTACTACTACCGCTGCTACAACTACTACTCCAACTACTACTACTGCGGCTACTATTACTCCTACGGTGACTACTACAACTTCTACCACTCCTACTACTGCTACCACCCCTACTCGAACTACTAGTACAACAACAACAATAACAACAACCAC
>RXID01011106.1:0-86636 GCA_005019695.1 Trichopus zeylanicus subsp. travancoricus
AGTTGGAGTAGTCATAGTTATCGTAGCAATTGCTGTAGTAGTAGAAGTAGTAGTTGTAGGAGGAGTAGTAGTAGTAGTCATAGTAGTAATAGTAGTAGTAGCAGCAGTAGTAGAATTGGTAGTAATAGGAGTGTTAGTAGTAGGAGTAGTAGCACTAGTAGCAATAGTAGTAATAGGAGTAGTTGTAGAAGCAGTAGTAGCAGTAGCAGTAGTCGTAGTAAAAGTAGTAGTAGTAGCAGTAGTCCTAAAAGCATTAGTAGCAATAGTACTAGTTTTAGTGGCAGTAGTATTCATAGTTGGAGAAGTAGTATTGGTAGTAGTAGTAGTAGCAACAATAGCCGTATTAGTAGTAGTATTTATAGTATTTTTAATAGTAGTCATTGTAGTAGGCATAACAGTAGTAGTAGTAGTAGTACTAATGGTAGGAGCAGCAGTAGCAGTTGTAGTAGTAGTTTTAGCAAGTGTAGCAATAGTGGTAGCAGTTGGAGCAATAGTAGGAGTAGCAGTTCTAGTAGCAGTAGTAGTAGTTGTTGTTGCAATAGTAGTAGTAGTAGTAGTAGCAATAACAGTAGTAGTAGAGGTAATAGTAGTAGTTACAGTAGTAGTAGTAGCAGGTGAAGCAATATGAGAAATAGTAGAATTTGTGCTGGTAGTAGTAGTTTTAGTAGTAGTAGAATATATTGTAGTAGTTGTTGTAATTCTAGAAGGTGTAGCAGTTGTTGTAGAAGTTCTACTGGTTGGAGTAGCAGCAGTAGTTATTGTAGGAGCAACAGAAGCAATACTGGTTGTAGTAGTAGAGGTTGCTTCAACAGTAGTAGTAATATAATTAGCAAGAGTAGTAGTAGTAGTAAAAGTAGTTGTTGTAGTGGTGGTACCAGTAATAGTAGCTGTTGTAGTAGTAGTAGTGTAGTGGCAGCCGTAGTAGTTGTAATTATACTAGTGGCCGCCGTAGTAGTTGTAATTATACTAGTGGCAGCAGCTAGAGTAGTAGTAGTAGTACTTATTGTAGTATCAATATTAGAAGTAGTAGTAGTAGTAGTCATAACACTTGCAGCAGTAGTAGCAATAGTAGTAGTAGTAATAGTAGTTGCAGTAGTAGCAGTAGCCGTTGAAGTAAAAGTAGTTGTTGTTGTAGTAGTAGCAGTAGTAGTAGAACTTGTAGTAGTAGTAGCAATTGTAGCAAAAGTAGTAGTCGCATTAGTAGTGCCAGTAGTAGTAGTAGTAATAGGAGTAGCCATAGTTGTAGCAATAGTCTGGCATTAGTTGGAGTGGTTGTAGTTGTAGCTGTAGTAGATGCAGTTGTCATAGTAGTTTTAATAGCAGTAGTAGCTGGAGTAGTAATAGTGGCAACAGCAGCAGCAGCAGAAGTAGTAGAAGTAGTAGAAGTCGAGTAGAGTATAGTAGTAGTCGTAGTCGTAAGTAGTAGGAGTAGTAGGAGTAGTAGTAGTAAGGAGAGGAGGCGAGGAGTAGTAGTAGTAGTAGTAGCAGTAGTACTAGTACCAGTAGTAGTAGCAGTAGTAGTAGTAAGAGTAGAAATAGTAGATGTGGCAGTAGCTGTTGTAATTATAGCAGAAGTAGTAGTAGTAGTAGTAGTAACAAATGTTGCTATAGTAGTAGTCGCAGCAGTAGGAGTAGTAGTAGTGGCAGTAGTAACAGTAAATGCAATAGTGGTAGCAATAGTAGTAGGAAGGGAAGTTGTGGTAGTAGCAATGTCGGAAGTAGTGGTAGCCACAGCAGTTGGAGGAGGAAGGGCAAAAGAAGTAGTAGCAGCGGCAACAACAGTAGCCACAATAGTTAGAGGAGGAGGAGTAGCAGAAGTATCAGCAGCAACAACAGCAGAAGGAATTGAAGTAGCAGCAATTGTACTTGAAGTAGAAATAGTAGTAGTAGTAGCAGCAGTAGTAGTAGTTGCGATAGTAGTTGTAGTAGTAGTGGTAGTAATCAGAGTAATAGTTGTAGTAGTAGTAATAGGAGTGGCAGTAGTTAGTGGTAGTAGTAGTAGTTGTAGTAGTAGTTGTTGTTGTAAATGCAATAGTAGTAAAAGTAGTAGTAGTAGTAGTAGTAGTAGTAGTAGTAGTAGTAGTAGTAAGAGCAGCAGTAGTAGAAGTAGTAGGAGTTGTAGTAGTACTAGTAGTAGTAGCAGCAGTAGTAGTAGAAGTAGGAGCGAAAGTAGTAGAGGTAGCAGTAGCTATAATAGTAGTAGAGGTAGTAGTAGTAGTAGCAGCAGCAGTAGTAGTAGCCATAGCTGTAGTGGTAGTAATGGTAGCAATAGTAGTTGTGGCAGTAGTTCTTGTTGTAGTATTAGTAGCGGCATTCGTAGTCATAGTAGTAGTTTTTGTTGCAGCAGTATTAGAAGCAGAAGTAATATTTTGAGTGGTACTAGTAATTATAGTAGCAGTAGTAGTAGCAGTAATAGTAGTAATAGGAGTAGTAGTAGCAGTTGAAGTAGTAGTAGTTGTAGTAGTAGTAGCAGTAGTAATAGGATTAGTAGTAGTAGTACTGGTGGTAGTAATAGGATTAGTAATAGGATTAGTAGTAGTAGTACTGCTACTACTAATGCTAATGCTACTAGTACTACTACTACTCCTTCCACTACTACTACTACTATATTACTAATGCAACAAGCGCTCCAACTTCTGCTATTACTACTGCTAAAGCTATTACTGCTGCTGCTGCTACTACTGCTAATGCTACTAGTACTATTACTACTCTTTCCACTACTACTACTTCTATTATTTCTGCTACTACTGCTGCTACTTCGGTTCCATCACGTGACACCAATCCTACTACTACGACAACTTCTGCAATTACTACTACTACTTCTATTACTACTAGTACTACAGCTACTACTTCTACTACTACTATTACTACAACAACTACTGCTACTATAGCTACTACTACAGCAGCTATTGCAGTCTACTACTACTGGTACAACTATTACTACTTCCACCACTACAACTGTTGCTGCTACCACTATTACGACTACTTTTACTGCTACTACTACTGTTGTTGCTACTAATTCTACCACTACTATTTTGGCTACTACCACTCCTACTATTACTACTACTATGGGTACCACTACTACAACTATTATTATTACTACTACTATTTCTGCTCCAACTACCACTTCTACCACTACTGGTGCTGCCGCTATACTTCCACTACAGCTACTATTAGTACTATCACTTTTGCTACTACTGCAGATTACTACTATGACTACTACAGCTACTTCCTCTACTACTGCTACTACTGCTATTACTACTATTACTACTACTACTACTACTACTATTGGTACTACTACTATTGCTACTACAACTATGACTTCTACTATCACTACAATTACAACTACTCCAACTACTACTACTACTACAATTTTTCCCACAATAACAACGGCTACTCCTTCTCTAACTACTACGACTACGACTCTTACTACCACTGCTACAACAACTCATTTTGCTACTAGTACTACTACTACTACTACCTCCTCTACTACTGCTATTGCTGCTACTACTGCTACAACGACTTCTACTACTACTACTGCTACTACAGCTACTACAGCTACTACTATTGCTACTACTACTACTATTACTACTCCTACTACTGCTGCTATTGCTACTACTACTACAGCTACTACTATTGCTACTTCTACTAACACTACTGCAAATACTACTATTGCTAATAATACTACAACTATTATTACTTTAACTACTAATAATTATACTCATACTGCTGCTACTGCTAATACTGCTACTACTGCTACTACTGCTGCTGGAACTACTACTACTACTACTACTACTACTACTACTACAGCCACAACTTTTGCAACTACTACTACTGCTGCTACTACTACTTCTTTTCCTACCACAATTATTTTTGCTACTAGTACTAGTACTACTACTTCTACTATTACTGCTGCTACTACTACTGCTACAATGACAACAACTACTGCTGTAACTACTTGTAATTCTACTGCTAATGCTACCACTACTATGACTGCTACTACTTCTACTACTACTACTATAATTACTACAACAACTACAGCTACAACTACTATTACTACTGCTACTATTGATTCTGCTGCTAGAACAACAACTACTACCACTACTGCTGTTGCTACTACTACTACTACTATTGCTAGGATTAATGCTACAACTACTACTACTAATTCTACAACTACTTCAACTACTGCTACAACTATTACTGCTACTACTACTATTACTATTACTACTACTATTACTACTGTAGTGACTACAACACTACTACCATGTCTGCTATTGCCGCTACTACAAGGGCTACTATAACAACATTTGCTGCAACTACTGCAACAACTACTGTTGTTACTGCTTCTACAACTATTGTTGTCGCTGCTGCTACTACCAGTACTACGACTACTACTACTACTACTACTATTACTACTACTTCTGCAACTACTATTATTTCTAATGCTTCTATTATTACTACTACTACCACTACTAGTACTGCTATTATTGCTACTTCTTCTACTACTCCTACTACAACTACAATTACTATTATGACTACTATTGCTGCTTGTTCTTCTACTACTACTACTGCCACTAGTAATACTACTACTATTACTACTGCCACTACTACTATTACTACAACTACTTGTACAACTACTCCTACTACCACTCCTACTACAACAAATACTACTCCTACGGCAACTATGACTACTACTTCTGCCACTACTACTGACACTACTAATACTACTACTATTACTACTACCACTATTACTATTACTATTACTACATCTACTACTACTCCTACTCCTATTACTACTACTATTACTACTACTACTACTACTTGTACTGCTACTCATACTACTATTCCGACTACTACTACGACTACAGCTACTACTGTTACTACTACAAATACTTCTACTATTATTACAACCACTACTACAACTACTACTGCTACTACTACTTTTCCGACAATGACAACTACTACTCCTTCTTCGACTACTACGACTGCTGCTGATACTACTATTACTATTACTACTACTACTACTACAACAATAACAACAACTACTACTACAACTACTACTACTATAACAACAACAACTACTACTACTATTACAACAACAACAACAACAACAACTACTACTACTACTACTACTACTACTACTACTACTACTACTACTACTACTACTACTACTACTATAACTACCGCTACAACAACTACTGCAATTGCTACTATTAAATCTATTGCTATTACAACTACAACGACTACTAATACTACTACAACAATACTACTTCAGCTGCTGTTGCTGCTACTACAAGTGCTACTAAAACTAGACTTGCTACAACTACTGCTACTGTTGCTTCAGTTGCTTTTACAAGACTACTACTGCTGCTGTTGCTTACTACTACTACTAAAATGACTACTACTACTACTATTACTACTACTACTATGGCAACCAAAACTACTAGCACTACTAATACTACTACTACTACTCTACTATATCTACTACTACTAATACGTCTACTACTACGACTACTACTACAACAACTATTACTACTGCTACTGCAACTACTGTTATTACAAATACTTCTATTATTACTACAATTACCACTACAACTGCTACAACAACTACTACTATGCCTACTATTACTACTACTACTACTTCTATTACTACTACAACTTCTACTACTCCTACTACAACTATAATTATGACTACGACTAGTGCTGCTGCTACTACTACTACTACTACTACTACTTCTATTACTACTACTACTACTACTCGTACTGCAACTTCTACTGCCACTCCTACTACTACTACTACTACAACTACTCCCACTACTACGGCTGCTGCTGCTGCTACTACCCTTACTAATACAACTACTATTGCTATTACCACTACAACTACTACTATTACTACTACAACTACAATAACTACTACTTCTACAACTACTCCTACTATTACTGCTACTACAACTACTTGTACTGCTACTCATACTATTACTCCTCCTCCTACTACTACGACTACTGCTACTACTACTAATACTACTAATATTATTACTGCCAATACTACTACTACTACTACTACCACAATAACAACTACTATTCCTTCTCCTACTACTACGACTGTTGCTACTACTACTAATGCTACAGCTAGTCCTATTGCTACTATTACTACTACTACTACTACTACCTCTGCTACTACTACTACTACGACTACTGCTACTACTACTACTAATACTACTACTACTACAGCGATCGCTACTATGAATACTGCAGCTGCTACAACCGCGACTACTGCTACTACTACTACTGCACTACAACTGGAATAACTACTACTGCTTTAACTACTACTACTACTTATAGTACTGGAATCACTACTACTACTTTAACAACTACTACTTCTACTTAAACTGCTACAGCTGCTACTGCCACTACAACTACTACTACTATTAGTACTGCTAGTACTACTACTACTATTGCAACTACTACTACAAGTACTACTACTACTATAAGTACAACTACAACAACTAATACTACTACTTCTACTGCTACTACTACTACTGCTACTGCTACTACTACATCATTTCCTACTACAATTATTTCTACTACGAGTATTACTACTACTAGTAGTACTATTAGTACTACGAACATTACTACTACAACAACTACAACAACAACTACTACTGCTAATGCAACCACTTCTATGAATTCTACAACAACAACAACTACTACTACTATTTATACTACTATTACAACTACAGCTCCAATAACTACTGCTACTGCTACTATTACTGCTGCTACTACTAATACTACAACAACGATTACTACTACTAACACAACATTGCTACTTCTGCTGTTGTTGCCACTATTACCTTTGCTACTACAACTATAGTTGTTGTGACTATTGCTACTACAACTACTACTACTGTTACAACTACTACTGCTGCTGTTGTTGTTACTACTACTACTATTACTACTTCTACTACCATTACTACTACCACTACTGTTGCTGCTGCTGCTGTTGCACCAACTACTATTACGACTACTATCACTACTGCTACTACATCTACTATTATTACTAATACCACTATTATTACTACTATTAACAGCTACAACTATTACTGCTACTACTACTATTACTCCTATTACTGCTACTACTCCTACTACAACTGCAACAATAATTACTACTGCTACTATTACTACTACTATAGCTACTCCTACTTGAGCCCCTACTCCTACTACACTTCTACTACTACTACTACTACTACTACTACTACAGCTACAACAACTGTTACTACTACTGCTACAACTAACTACTACTACTACTACTACAACTAACTACTACTACAACTACCACTCTTACAACAACTACTACTACTAATACAACAACAACAACAACTACCACTGCACCTCCTCCTCCAACTACTACTACAACTACTCCTGCTACCGCTACTACTACTACTACTACTACTTGTATATCTGCAACAACTACTACTCATACACGAACTCGTACTCCCAAAAATACGCCTACTGTTACTTCTGCTACTAGAATTACTACTAGTCCTATTACTGCTGCTACAACTACTAATACGACTATTACTACTACTACTACTACTACTACTACTACTACTACTACTACTACTACTACTACTACTACTACTACAACTATTACCACTACTACTATTACAACTCCAGCTACCACTACTACTGCTACTACTGCTACCGCTACTGCCTCTACTACTACTACTCCTCTCACTACTACTATTACAACTACTACTACTGCTACTACTACTATAACGACTATGACTACAACTACTACAGCTGTTGCTGTTACTACTATTCCTACCACTATTATTACAACTACTTCTGCTGCTACTACTACTACTACGACCAATACTACTACTACTATTACTAGTTTTGCAACTACTACTCCAACTCCAACTTTGACTCCTACTACTATTCCAAATAGTACTACTTCTATTTCTACGACTACTATTACTACTATTACTACTACTACTACCACCACCCCTACCACTACAACTACTAGTACTCCGACTACAACTACTACCACTACTACTACCACTGCGCCTACTACCCCCACCACTCCAACTACACTATTACGGCAACTCCTACTACTACTACTAATGCTACCACTACTACTCCTACTACCACTCGTACCCCTACTCCTATGACTACTACAACTCCTACTCCTACTACTACTATTACTACTACTCCAACTAGTACTACTACTACCAATACAACTCATATTGCCACTCCTACTTCAACACTTACTCCCACTATTACTGCTACTAGTACTACTACTACTGTTGCTACAACAACTACTTTTGCTACTAGTACTGCAGCCACTATTCTGACTACTATTGCTACTCTGACTACTACTACTACAACTATTACCACTATGACTACTACTACTACTACTACTACTACTACTACTATCGCTAGTACTAGTACTATGAGTACTACTGCTTCGACTACTGCTACTAGTGGTACAACTACTGCTGCTGCTACTACTATTCATACTATTCCAACTACTCCAACTGCTACTACTACTATTGCTGCAAATGATACTACTGCTTCTACTACTACTACTTCTACTACTACTGCTACTAGTGCGACTGCTACAACTACTACTACTGTTACTACTGCTGTTGCTGCATTTCTACTACTACTACCCTTACTACAACTACTGCTACTGCTATGACTGCTCCTATTGCTACAATTACAACGACAATTGCTACTACGACTACTAGAACTACTACCACTACTAAAAGTACTGCTACTACCACTACTACTGCTACTACTACCACTACTACTACTATTACTACTACTACTACTGCTGCTGCTGATGCTACTACTACCGCTATGAATGCTACTACTACCATTACCACAACTACTACTACTACTACTACCACCACCACCACCACCACTATGACTACTACAATAACTACTACTACTAGTATAACATTGCTGCTACTGCTGTTGCAACTACTATTACTACTACAACTGTTACTACAACTATTACTGCTAGTAGTACTATTACTCCTAACACAACTACTGCTACCACTACCACTATTACTACTACAACTACCATTGCTGCTACTACTGCTGCTGCTACTCCTACTGCTACTACTGCTACTACTTCTTCTACTCCTACTCCTACTCCTCCTACTACTACTACTACTAATACTAATACTAGTACAACACTGCTACTGCTACTACTGTAACTACTATCACTACTACTGCTGCTACTACAACTAATACTGCTACTGCTACTCCTACTCCTTCTATAGCTATTGCTACCACTACCACTACTACTACTACAACTACTATTGCTACTACTACTATTGCTACTCCTACTGCTACTATTGCTACTACTACCAGTACTAGTGATACTACTCCTACTACTAATCGAACTACTACTTTCGCTGTTGCTACTATTGGTAGTGCTACTACTACCGTTGTTACTGCTGCTACTACTACTACGACTACTGTGACTACTATAACTACTATAACTTCTACTACTTCTTCTACTACTGCTGCTACCATTGCTACTATTCCTACTGCTAATAGTACTGCTACTACGACTACTTATACTACTACAACTTCTCCAACTACCACTAATGCTACTCCTACTACTACAACTACTACACCTACTACTACTTTTACTACTGTTACGGCTACTACTTCTACTATTACTATTACTACTCCTAATACTACTACTACTACTATTACTTCTACAACAGCTACTATTATTACTACTACTACTTCTACATCAGCTACTATTGCTACTACTACTACTACTACTACTACTACAATTACTACTACTACTACAACAACTACAACTACTACTATTACTGCCACTATTGATACTAAACCTACTCAAACTCCTGCTACTACTACTATTCCAACTACAATTTTTGCTTAAACTACCACTACAACAACAACTAGTACTAGAACTACTCAACCTACAACTTTTGCTTTTACTACTATAGTTGCCGCCACCACTTCTACTACTGCTACTAGAACTACAATAACTACTACTACTACAGCTACTACCACTATTACTAGCACACTACTACTACTAGTACTACTATTGCTACTACTACAACTACTACCACAATTGCTACGGCTCCCGCTACAACTACTACTGCTACTACTCCTACTACTACTGCTACTACTGCAACTACTAATGCAAATTCTATTAGTACTACTACTATTACTACTACAGCTACTACTACTATCGCTACTACTAGTACAACGGCTGCTACTATTACTACTACAGTTGCTACTACTACTACTACTACTACTACTGTTGCTGTTGCTGCTGCTCCTAGTACTACTACTGCTGTTGCTATTGTTGCTGCTCCTAGTACTACTACTACTCCTCCTCCTACTATGACTACTTTTGCTACTATTATTGCTACTGCTAATACTCCTACTACTTCTGCTACCAATACTACTATTGCTACTACTACTACAACAAGTTCTACTACTACTACAACGTGTTCTACTGCTACTACTCTTGCTAATACTACTACAACTACTACTATTGCTGCTGATACTACTACTACTAGTACTACTATTACTGCTCCTGTAGCTACTACTGCTTCTACTATTACTACTACTCTTACTATTATTACAACTATTACCTCTATTGCTACTATTACTAGTACTACTACTTCTACTTCTATTGCAACTACTATAGCAACTTCTGCTTCTACTATTGCTACTACTGCTTGTACTACTACTATTACTACTACTTCTATTGCTACACCAAATGCCACTACTGCTACTACTACTATTGCTACTATTACTACTACTTCTATTGCAACTACTATAGCAACTTCTATTATTACTATTACTACTACTTCTATTGCTACTTCTATTAATACTACTCCTACTACACCAAATGCCACTACTGCTATTACTACAACTGCTACAACTACTACTACTGCTTCTACTACTACTACAAGCACTAGTGCTACTTCTACTGCTACAACAACTACTGCTAGCACTACTACTGCTACAACTGCTATTACTACTACTAGTACCCTTACTACGACTACTATAACAACAACCACTACTATTGCTGCAACTGCTGCTACTACTACTATAACTACTACTTCAGTGGCAATTTATATTGTTGCCGCTATTTCTACTACTATAACTACTTCTGCTACTACTACTGCAACTTCTACTTCTACTACTACTACTACTACTGTCACTTTTGCTACAACTACTAATTTTGATACTACTACTACTAATACTGCTCCTACAATTATAACTTTTATTACTACTTTTGCTACTACTACTGCTGTGACAACTATGACTACTGCTGCTGCTGCTACTACCCCTACTTTTACCACTACTACTACTACAATAACTATTACAAGTACTACAACTTCTACTATCGCAGCTGTAGCTGTTACTGCAACTACTACTACCACTACTCCTCCTACTATTACTATTACCTCTACTACTACTGTTGCTACTACTACTGAGGCTACTACTACTATCACAATTGGCACTACTACTATTACTTATACTAGTACTAATACTAGCACTATCCCAACCACTTCTACTTCTACTACAACTACCACTATTACCACTACTACTATAGTGACTACTGCTATTACTCGTACTATTACTACTACTATTATTACAATTGCTACTACTGCTGCTACTACTACTATTACAGCTACTGCTACTACTACTACAACTCCTACTATTACTGCTATTACAACTATTACTACTACTATTACTGCTACTACTACTACTACAACTATGACTGGTACTACTCCTACTACTTCTACTTCTCCTCCTCCAACTACTACTACTATTGTTGTTGCTATTACTACTACTACTACTACTACGACTACTACTACTACAACAACTTGAACTACTACTACTAATAATATTACTAATACAACAACAACAACTACTACTAATAATAATAATAAAACTATTACTACTTCTTCGGCTACTGCTGCTGCTGCTACTACTACTACTACAACTACTACTGTTGTTGCTACTACTATTGCGATAACAACTAGAACAACTAATACTTCACCTACCACTACTACCACTGCTACTACTTTTGCTACCATGATTACTGCTACTACTTCTACAACTACCAGTACTAGTACTACTAGGACTACTTTTGCTAAAACTACTATTACTACCACTACTACTACTACTAATACTACTACTACTACTACTATTACTACTAGTACTAGTAGTACTACTACTGCTACTGCTACATCTACTTCTGCTACTACTACTACTATTACTACTACTGCTACTGCAGCTAGTACTACTACTATTGCTACAACAACTACTACTACTACAAGCAGCAATGGTATTAGTAGTACTAGTAGTATTTTAAGCAGTAGTAGTAGCAACAGTTGTAGCGATAGTAATTATAGTAGTAGTAGCAGCAGCAGTAGTAATAGTGGTAGTAGTAGCAGTAGAAGTAGTCATAGTAGTAGTAAGAGGAGTAGTAGAAGTAGTAGTAATTGTAGTAGTGATAACGGTAGTAGTGGTACTAGTAGCAGTAGTAATAGTAGTAGCAGAAGTAGTAGTAGTAGTTGTAGTAATAATACTAGTAGTGGTGGTTGTAGAAGCAGTAGTAGTAGTAGTCATACCAGTAGTAGTTATTGAGGTAGTATTTGTGGTAGAAGTAGTAGTAGTAGTAATAGTAGATGTAGTAGAAAAAATATTAGTAGTAGTAGTAGCAGTAGTAATAATAGTCATAGTAGCAGTAGCAATAGTTATAGCAATAGTTATAGTAATTATTATTATTAGTAGTAGTAGTAGTAGCTATAGCAGTAGTAGAAAAAGTAGTAGCAAATAGTAATTGTAGTAGTCGTAGCATTAGTAGTAGCAATAGTAGTGGCAGTTGCAGAGTAGTAGCTGTAGAAATAACAGTAATAGCAGTAGTAGTAGCAGTAGTAGTAGCATTAGTAGTAGTAGTAGTAGTAGTAGTAGTAGTAGTAACAGTTGAAGTAGATTTAGTAGTAGTAGTAGTAGTAGTTATTGTAGTAGTAGTTGTAGTAGCAGTAGTAGAAGTAGTAGTAGCGGTAGTAGTAGCAGTAGTTGTTATAATAGTAATAGAAGTAGCAGCTACACTCGTAGCCATTGTAGTAATCATAGCAGTAGTCATACCACCAGTTGTAGTAGTAGTAAATGCAAAACTAGAAGTGGTAATAGTAGTACCAGTAGAAGTAGAAGTAATAGTTGCATTAGCAGTAGCAATAGTAGCAGTGGTACTAATGGTGGTAGTAATAGTAGTGGCATTATCAGTAGCAGTAGTAGTAGTTATCATACTAGTAGTGGTAGTTGTAGAAGTAGTAGTAGTATTAGTAGTAGTAGTAGTAGTAGTAGTAGTAGTAGCAGTAGTTGAGCGAGCAACAGTATCATTAGTAGTAGTAAGAGTAGTACAAGTAGTAGTAGTAGTAGTAGTAGCTATAGTAGTAGTAGCAATAGCCATAGCAGTATCAATAGCACTAGTAGTAGTAGTAGCAGCAGTAGTAGTAGCACTTGTAGTGGTTGTAGTAGCAGTAGCTCCAGCCACAGTAGCTATATTAGTAATACAGGCAGTAGTAGTTGTAATAGTAGTAGTTGTTGTAGCAGTATAGAAGTAGTAGTTGTTGTAGTAGTAGTAGGAGTAGCAGTAGCAGCAATAGTAGTAGTAGTAGCAGTAGCTATAGCAGTAGTAGTTGGAGTTGTAGTAGTAGCATTAGCTGTAGTGTCAGTAGTAGTTGTACTAGTAGCAGTAGAGCTTGTGGCAGTAGTATTGGCGAAAGTTGTAGTTGTTGTAGTAGTTATAGTAATAGTAGCAGTAGCATTAGAATTAGCAGTAGTCGCAATAAAGGTTGTAGTAGCAGTAGCAGATGTAGTAGGAGTAGTAGTAGTAGTAGTAGTTGTTCTTGTAGTAACCGTAGCAGTCATAGTAGTGGCAGTAGTAGGAACAGTTGCAGCCAAAGTAGCAGTAATAGTAGTAGTTGCCATCATTGCTATAGTAGCAGTAGTTGTAGTGGTAGTGGTAATAGAATTAGAAAAAATAGTAGTAATAGCAGTAGAAGTAGAAGCAGCAGTAGCAGTAGTATTAGTAACAATAGAAATAAAAGTAGTAGTAGTAGCAATAGTAGCAGAGCAATAGTAGTAATAGCAGCAGTAATAATTATAGTAGCAGCAATAGCAGTGGTAATAGTACTAGTAGATGTAGCAGTAGTACGAGTAGTAGTAATAACAGTACTAGCAACAGTAATAGTAGGAATAGTAGTAAGTATACCATTAGTAGCATTAGTAGTAGTGGTAGCATGAGTGGTAGTAGTAGTAGCTATAGTAGGAGGAGTAGTAGTATTAGTAGCTATTGTACTAGTGGTAGTTGTTATTGTAGTAGTAGCAGTAGTAGCCTCAATAGTAGTAGCAGACGCGCAGCAGTTGAAGTAGTAGTAGTTGTAGTTGTAGTAGAAGTAGTACTAGTAGCTATAGAGCTGTGGTAGCAGTATTGGCAGTCGCAGTAGAAGCTGTTGTAGTAGTAGTAGTAGAAGATGTAGTAGCAGTTGCAGTAGTATTAGTCGTAAGAGAGGTAATAGTAGTAGTAGTACTAGGAGTAGTAGTAGTAGTAATAGTAGTAGTGTAGGGGTAGTTTTTTTTGTTGCTCCTACAGTAGTTGAAGTAGTTGTTGTAGTAGTAGTAGCAGTAGTGGTTGTAGTAGTTGTAGTTGTAGTAGAAGATATAGTAGTATAAATAGTTGCTGTAGTAGTAGTAGCAGTAGTAGTAGAAGCAGATGCAAAAGCAATAGTAGCAATAGTTGTAGTAGTAGGTGTAGTAGCAGTGGTAATAGCAGTAGTTGTGGTAGTAGTAGTAGTAGTAGTAGTAGTAGCGGTAGTAGTAGTAGTCGTTGTTGTACTAGTTGTGTCGGTAGTAACAGCAGTAGTAGTAATAGTAGTAGTAGCAGTAGTACTAGCAATAGTAGTGATAGTTGCGATAGTAGTTGTGGGTGTAGTCGCAGTAGTAGCAGTAGTAGGAATAGTAGCGATAGTAGCAATGGTTGTAGTAGTAACAATAGTTGTAGTATTAGTTGTAGTAGTAGTAGATATACTCGTAGTAGTAGAAGTAGTAGTAGTAGGATGAGAAGTGTAGTAGTAGTACTAGTAGTAGTAGTAGTGATTGTAGTAGCAATAGCGGTAGTGGAAGTAGTAGTCATTATAATAGTAGTAGTAGTAGTAGTAGGAGGAGGAGTAATAAAGTAGTAGTCATAGTAGCAATAGTAGCAAAAGTAGTAGTAGTTGCGGTAGTCGTAGCAGTTAGTAGCAATAGCAGTAGAAGTAGTAGTAATTGTAATAGTAGTATTCGTAATTGTAGTAGTTGTAGTAGAAGTAGTAGTTGTAGTAGTAGTAGTTGTAGTAAGAGTTGTAGTAGTAGCAATAGTAGCATTAGATGTAGCAAAAGTAGTGGCAGTAGTAGCAGTAGCAGTAGTGGCAGTAGTAGCTGTAGTAGTATCCGTAGTACCAATTGTAGTGGTAATAGTGGTACGTATAGTAGTGGTAGCAATAGCTATTATAGTAGGAGGAGCTATAGGAGTACAAATAGGAGCAGCAGTAGCAGTTGTAATAGTAGAAGACATAGTAGTTGTAATTGTTGTTGTAGCGTAGAGCAATAGTAGAAGCCGTAGTAGTTATAGCAGTAGCAGAAGTAGTACTAGTAGTAGTAGAGCAGTAGTAGTAGTAGTGGTAGTCACAATAGGAGCAATTGTAGTAGTAGTAGTAGAAGATGTAGTGGTAGTTGTAGTAGTTATAGTAGTAGTCGTAATTGTAGTAGTAGTACTATGAGTAGTGGTAGTAATAATAGTACTTGTAGTAGTGGCACTTGTTGTTGTTATTGTTGCAGTAGTAGAAGCAATTGTTGTAGTTGTGGTAGAAGTAGTAGTAGTAATAGTAGCAGTAGCAGCAGTAGTAGTAATAGTCATTGTTGTACTAATTGTGTTGGTTGTAGCAGTAGTAGTAGTTGCAGCAATAATAGTAAAAGTAGTAGTAGATGCAGTAGTGGTAGCAGAATAGTGGTTGTAATCACAGCAATCACAGTGGTAGTAGTAGTAGCGATTGTAGCAGTAGTCTCAGTAGTAGTAAAAATAGTAGTAATATTAGTTGTCATAGGAATAGTTGTAGTCATAGTTGTAGTAGCATGAGAATACCGTAGTATTTGTAGTAGTAGCAGCAGTAGTCGTAGTAGTAGTAGTAGTAGTAGTCGTAATAATAACAGTAATTGTAGTAATAGGAGAAATAGAGTACTAACAGTAGCAATAGTCATAGTAACAACAGTAGAATCAGTAGTAGTGGTGGTGCAAATAGTAGTAGTAGCATCAATAGTAGTAGTAATAATTCTAGTAGTAGCCATAGTAGTAGTAGAAGTAATACAAGTAATGGTAATAAAAGTAGTAGTAGTAGTAGTAGTAGTCGTAGTAAATGCAATAGTAGTAGTAGTAGTAGTAGCAGTAGTAGCTGTAGAAGTAGTAATAGTAGTTGCAGTATTAGTGGTAATAGTAGTAATAGTTGTAATAGTAGTAGTATTAGTTGTAGCACTACCAACAGCACTAGTAGTAGAAGTTTTGGTAGTAGTAGTAGCATTAGTAATTGTAGTAAGCGAAGTAGCAGAAGTAGTAGTAGAAGCAATAGTAACAGTAGCAGTAGTTGTGATGGTAATAGTAGTAGCAGTAGTAGGTATAGTAGTAGTAGTAGAAATAGTAGTAGTAGTAGTAGTAACAGTACAGGTAGCTGTAGTAGTAATAGTTGTAGTTGTTGAAGTGAAGGTTGTAGTAGTGGCTGTATTTGTAGTTATAGTTGCAGTATCAATAGTAGCAGTAGTTGTTGTTGCAAAAGTAGTAACTATAATAGTAGTGGTAGTAGTAGTCGTAGTAGTAGTAGTAGTAGTAGTAGTAGCAACAGTAGCAATAGCAGTGGTCGCTGTAGTAGTAATACTAGTAGTAGTAGTAGCAGTAGTAGTAGTAGGAGGAGGAGTAGTAGTAGTAGTAGTAATAGTAGTAGTAGGAGTAGCAGCAGTATCAATAGTAGTAGTAGTAGTAGTGGTAGTAGCACTTGGAGTAATAGTAGCAATATTAGTAGGTATAGTAGTAGTAGCATTAGAAGTAGTAGTAGCAGTAATTGCAACAGTAGCAGTAGAAATAGTAGTAGTAGTAGCAGTAGTAGTAATAATAGTAGCAGCAATAGCAGTAGTAATAGTACTAGTAGACATAGCAATAGTACCAGTAGTAGTAATAACAGTATTAGCAACAATAGCAGCAGTAGCAGTAGCAATAGTAGTAAGTATACCATTAGTAGTATTAGTAGTAGTAGTAGCATGAGTGGTAGTAGTAATAGCTATAGTAGGAGGAGTAGTAGCATTAGTAATAGTTATTGTTGCTGTAGTAGCAGTAGTAGCCACAATAGCAGTACCAGTAGAGTAGCTGTTGAAGCAGTGGTAGTTGTAATTGTATTAGAAGTAGTACTAGTAATTATAAAGCTATGGTAGCAATATTGGTAGTCACAGTAGGAGCAGTTGTAGTAATAGTAGTGGAAGATGTAGTAGCAGCAGCAGTAGTAGTAGTTGTAGTAGTAGTAGCAGTTATCGTAGTAGTAGTTGTTGTTGTTGTTATTGTTGTTGTTGTTGTAGTAGTAGTAGTAGTAGTCGTAGTAGAAGCAGTAGTAGTACTAGTATTAGGAGTAATAGCAGTAGTAGCAGTAGCAATTGTAGCAATAGTAGCAGTAAAAATAGTAAGAGATGCAGTTGCAGCAATAGCAGTATTACTAACAGTAGATGCAGCCGTAGTAGTTGTAGCAGTAGTACTAATCGTTTTAGTAGTAGTAGTAGTAGCAGTAGTAGTAGTAGTGGTAGCGATAGTAATAGTAGTAGTAGTAGTAGTAACAGTAGTAGTAGTAGTCATAGTCGTAGTAGTTGCAGTAGCAGTAGTAGATGCAGTAGTAGTTGTACCTGTGGAAGTGGTAGGGGAAGTAGTTGCAGTAGTAGTTGTTGTTGTAGTAGTAGAACTAGTAGTAGTAGTAGTTGCTATTGTAGTAGCAGTAGTAGATGCAGCAATATTTGTACCAGTATAAGTGGTAGTAGTAGTAGTAGTAGTAGTAGTAGCAGTTGCAACAGTAGTAGTAGTAGCAGTTGTAGGAGTAGTAGCAATAGTAGTATCCGTTGTAGTAGTCATAGCAGTAGTAGTTGTAGTAGAATTTGTAGTAGTAGTCACAGAAGTAGCAGTTGAAGTAGGAGTAGTAGCAGTCGGAGTGGTAGGAGAGGTAGTCACAATAGTCGTATTAGCAATAGTAATAGTAGTAGGAGAAGTAGTTGTGGTAGGAGGAGGAGTAGTACTAGTAGCGGTAACCGTAGTAGTAGTCGTAGTAGTATTAGAAGTAGAGGTAGCAGTAGTAGTAGTCGCAATTGTAGGATAGGTAGTAGGAGTAAAACTACTACTACTGCAATTACTAAAACTACTATTTCTACTATGACTACTACTTGTAGTAGTAGTGGTAGTTGTAAGAGCAGTAGCAGTAGTTGTAATAGCAGAAATAGTAGTTTTTGTAGAAGTAGTAGTACATTTAGTAGTAGGAGTTGTAGTTTTAGTAGCAGTAGTAGTTGTTGTTATTGTTGTTGTTGTCGCAGTTATAGCAGCAGTAGTCGGAGTACAACTACTATGACTACTACTACTAATAATACTAAAACTATTGCTACTTCTACTAAAACTACTATTACTGCTATAGCTGCTGCTACTGTTGCTACTACTACTATTACTTCTACCGCTACTACTACTAATACTACTATTACTAGTACTACTACTACTACTACTACTACTAATTCTTCTACTGCTACTCCTACTATAATTACTGTTACTACTGCAACTACTACGCCAACAACTACAGCAACTAGTACAACTGCTACTGCTATAAAAACTACTATTACTACAACAACAACAACAACAACAACGATAACTACTGCTACAGCTGTTGCGGCATTTACTGCTACGACGAGAACTGCTACTACTACTACTCCCATTACTAGTGCTACTCTAACTACTACTACCCCTATTACTATACAACTGCTACACCTACTACGACAACTACTACTAGTATTGTTGCTACTAATACTAATACTACTACTAATACTACTACAACTACAAATACTAATACTACAAGTAATATTACTACTACCACAACAACAATAAGAACAACTACTACTACTAATGATACTACAACTACTAAAACAACTACTACTAATTTTGCTACTGGTACAACTACTACTACTATTACTTCTACTGCTGCTACTACTACTAATACTACTATTACTACAACTGCTACAACTACTACTCCTTCTACTACTAATACTAGTTCTACTCCAACTTCAACTGCTATTGCTACTCCTACACCTGCTCGGACTGCAACTACACCTACTTGTATTACTACCACAACAACAACAACAACTACTACTACTCTTACTACTTCTACTGTGACTATTGCTAATCCGACTGCAACTACTGCTACCACTATGCCAACTATTACAAATCCTACTACAACTCCTACTCCTACTACTACTGCAACTACTGCTACGACAACTACACCACGTCCTACTCCCACTACTACCACTACTACACCGACTCCTACCACTGGTACTACTACTCCTACTCCTACTACCACTACTACTAGTACTCCTACTCATTCTATTGTTACTACTACTCCTACTGCTACACCTACTGCTACTACTCCTCCTACTACTCCTACTATAACTCCTACTACAACTCCTACTTCTACGACTACTACTCCGACTACTAATACTACTACTCCTACTCCTACTACTCCTCCTCCTCCTACTACTAGTACTACACCCACTCGTACTACTACTACCACTACAACCTATACTATTACTACTAGTACTACTCCTAATCCTACTCTAACTTCTGGTGCTACTACAACTACTACTACAACTACTATTACTTCTACTGTTACCACTACTGCTTCTATAAGAACTCCTACTACTACTTCTACGACTACGATTATTGCTATTCAATATCAACTACTTCTAGTACTACTACTATTGCTGCTACAATTGCTGCTACTACTATTGTTGCAGCTGCTGCTACTATCACTGCTATTACTACTACTACTATTAGTAAAACTACTACTGGTACCATTACTACTACTTCTACTACTACTACTAACATTACTACTGCTACTACTACCACTACTACCTTTACTAGTACTACTACTACTACTATTACTACAACTCCAACTCCTACTTTTACAACAACAACAACAACTACTACTACTACAACTACTACTCTTACTACTACTACTGCAACTACTACTAATCGTACTGCAAGTACTGCTACCACTATGCCAACTATTACTACCCCTACAACTACTCCTACTGTTACTCCTACTCCTGCAACTACTACTATATTTCCTCCTCCTCCTCCTACAAGTACTAGTACTACTGCTGCAACTGTTGCTACGATAACCACACCTCGTCCTACTCCTACTCCTACTACTACTACACCGACTCCCACCACTGTTACCGCTACTACTCCTTCTACCACCACTACCACTACTACTACTCCTACTCTAACTTCTATTAATATTACAATAACTACTACAACTACTATTACTACTACTGCTACTACTGCTGCTGCTGCTATAAGAACTCCTACTACTCCTACTCCTACTACCACTACTACTAGTACTCCTACTCATTCTATTGTTACTGCTACTCCTACTGCTACTCCTACTGCTACTGCTCCTACTACTACTCCTACTATAACTCCTACTACAACTCCTACTTCTACGACTACTACTCCGACTACTAATACTACTACTCCTACTCCTACTACTACTCCTCCTCCTCCTACTACTACTACTCCCACTCGTACTACTACTACCACTACAACCTATACTATTACTACTAGTACTACTCCTAATCCTACTCTAACTACAACTACTACTACAACTACTATTACTTCTACTATTACCACTACTGCTGCTATACGAACTCCTACTACTACTACTACGATTGTGATTATTGCTATTCAATATCAACTACTTCTAGTACTACTACTACTGCCGCTACTACTATTGTTGCAGCTGCTGCTACTATCACTGCTATTACTACTACTACTATTACTAAAACTACTACTAGTACCATTACTACTACTTCTACTACTACTACTAACATTAATACTACTACTATTACTACAACTCCAACTCCTACTTTTACAACAACAACAACAACTACTACTACTACTACAACTACTACTCTTACTACTACTACTGCAACTACTACTAATCCTACTGCAAGTACTGCTACCACTATGCTAACTATTACTACCCCTACTCCTACTCCTACTCCTACTCCTACTCCTGCAACTACTACTAGATTTCCTCCTCCTCCTCCTACAAGTACTAGTACTGCTGCTGCTACTGTTGCTACGACAACCACACCTCGTCCTACTCCTACTCCTACTACTACTACACCGACTCCTACCACTGTTACCGCTACTACTCCTACCACCACTACCACTACTACTCCTACTCCTACTTTAACTTCTATTAATATTACAACTACTACAACTACTATTACTACTACTGCTACTACTGCTGCTGCTGCTATAAGAACTCCTACTACTCCTACTACTTCTACGACTTCTACTACTGCTATTCCGTATTAACTACTTCTAGTACTACAATTGCAACTACTACTATTGTTGTTGTTGCTGCTACTATCACTGCAACTACTACTACTACTACTAAAACTTCTACTACTACCATTACTACTACTTCTACTACTACTACTACTACTACTTCTTCTACTATTACAGCTACTACTACTACTATACAAGTACTTCTACGACTGCTTCTACTACTTCCACTACTACTACTATTACTACTTCTGCTACTGCTGCTATTACTACACTACTACTATTACTGCTGCTACTGCAACAACTGCTACTACTACACTACTACGACATCTACCACTACCGCCACTTTTACTACTGCTACTACTGCTACTACTACAACAGCTACAACTACTACACTACTACTGCTACCACTACCACTACTTCTACTTCTGCTACTACTGCTACTACTACCACTACTACTACTGCTACTACTACTACCACTACTACTTTTGCTACTGCTACTACTTCGGCTACTACATCTACTAACACTACTAGTACTAGTACAAACACTACCACAACTATTTCTACAACAAGAAGAACTATTGCTACTGCTAGTCCAACTACTACTACAATTACTTTTACAACAACAAATACTACAACTACTACTACTCCAACTCCCACTCCCACAAATTCAGCTTCTGCTACCACGACAATTACAACTACAACTTTTACTACAAGTACTACAAATACTACTACTACGATTACGACTCCTACTGCTAATACTACTCCTACTACAATTACTATAACTACTACTACTACTACTTCTCCTCCTCCTACTACTACTACTATTGCTGCTAATAATACAACTATTACTACTACTACATCTACAACTACTACTACTCCAACTCCTACTTTTACTACAACAACTACTACTACTCCTACGACTTCTGCTACTGCTACTTGTACAATTACAACTACAACTTTTACTACTACTACTACGAGTACTACAAATACTACCACTACTATTACTACTCCTACTTCTAATCCTACTACGACTATTACAATTACTACTGCTGCTGCTACTTCTCCTACTACTACTGCTGCTGCTGCTAATACTACTAGTGCTTCTACTCCTATTGTTACTAGTACTCCTACTATTATTGCAACTACTACTATAACTTCTACTTCTTCAACTACTAATACTACTTCCAATACTGCTACTTCTATTACAACTACATTTACTCCTATTACTAGTACTACTACTACTACAACTACTACTACAACAACTACTTCTATTACCAATGCTGCTACTATTACTACTTCCACTATTGCTACTAATTCTTCTTCGACTACTACTACAACAACTACTGCTAGTACTACTACAATTGCTACTATTACTTCTACTACCACTACTTCTTCTACTACTTCTGCTACTATTACTACTACTACTACTGCAACTACTAGTACTACTACAACAAGTACTGCGACTGTTTCTAGTACTGCGACTACAACTTCTACTCTTGCAGCTACTACTACTACTATTACTACTACTACTACTATTACTACTACTACTGGTACTTCTTCTTCTACGATTACTACAACATCTACAACAAACTACTACTCCAACACCTACCAGTACAATTACAACTACTAGTACTACCGATACTTCTACTACTACTCCTACAACTACAAGTACAATTACAACAACTACTATTACTATTGCAAAAACTATTACTACTATTACTATTGCAAAAACTATTACTACTATTACTACTCCTACAACTAATACTACTATTGTTGTTACAACAACTACTACAATTGCTACTTCTTCATCTACTACCACAATGACTACTATTATTATTACTACTACTACAACTATTACTGTTGTTGCTGTTGCTGCTGGTTGTACTACCACAACTACAACTACTACTACTACTACTGCTACTACTACTATTACTACTACTTCTACAACTACCACTATGACTGCTGCTACTACTACTACTACTAGTATGACAACTACTACTGCTATTACTACTTCTACTACTACTATTACTACTTCTGCTACTACTACTACTACTACACCACCACCACTACTACTACTACTACTGCAACAGCTACTACACTACTACTACGGTTGCTGCTACTTCTTGCACTACTACTACTACTACTACTAATGCAACAACAACAACAACAACAACTACTACTACTCCTACTAAAACTACTACACCTACAACAACAACTATTACAACTAGTAGTACTACTACTACAACTACTTGCGTTGTTACTCCTACTACTGCTACTTCTTCCACTACTATTACAACTACTACAACTTCATCAACTTCAACTACTAATAGTACTACTACTTGTATTATTGCAACTACAACTCCTAGTATTATAACTTCTACTATGACTACTCCTCCCACGATTGCTACTATAGCTACCACTACAATTTAAACTACTCCTGTCGTGAATACTACTACTACTATTACTACTCCTATTGCTAATACTTCCCCTACTACTTTTACTATGACTATTACTACTTCTATTTCTTCTACTTCTCCTAGCACTAGTACTAAAGCCACAAGTACTACTACTACAACTATTACTACTCCTACTACAACAACAACAACTACTACAATAACAACAACTACTACTATTACTACTACTCTAGTACTACTACTGCTGCTGCTGCTGCTGCTACTGCTACTACTGCTACTACTGCTACAGGTTCCCCTATGACTCTTACTAACTTTTACTATAACTTCTACCACTTCAACTACTATTACAAATACTACTACTACAATTTCTATTACTACTACAACAACAACTACTACTAGTACTACTACTACTCTAACTATTACTACTACAACTACTACTAATACTTCTACTAATACTATCACTACTAACACTATTGCTGCTACTTCTTTCTCTAATACTACTACAACTACAATTGCTACTATTATTATGACTACTACTACTTCTGTTACTATTTATGATACTACTACTACAACTAATACTACTAGCAGAAGTAACGGTAGTAGTAGTTTGAGTAGTAGTACTACTACTGGTAGTAGTAGTATTAGTAGTAGTAGTTGTTGCAGTAGTAGTAGTAGTAGTAGTAATAGTAGTAGTAGTAGTAGTAGTAGTAGTTGCATTAGTTGTAGCAGAAATAGCAGTAGAATTAGTCATTATAGTAGTAGAATTACATTAAAAGTAGCAAAAGTGACAGTAGTAGTAGAAGAAGTAGCACGAAAAGTAGTTGTAGCAGTTATAGTAGCAGTAGCAGCAGCAGTAGTAGCTGTAACTACTACTACTACTAACTACTACTACTACTACTACTACTACTAGTGCAACCAATAGTAGTAACAATAGGAACAGTATCGGTAGTAGCCGTAGTAGTTGTAGTAGTAGTAGTAGTAGTAGTAGTAATAGTAGCAGCAACAGTTGTAGCACCAGCAGCAGTAACAGTACTACTACTACTACTATTGTTGTAGTTGCTGCTACTATTACTACTTCTATAGTTACTACTATTACTACCACTATTATTACTTCTCCATTAGTAGCGCAATTATTGCTGCTACTACTATAACTACTACTACTACCACTTCTCCTACTCTTACTACTACTACCACCACTTTCACCACTATTGCTACTATTATTACTACTTCTACACCTATTCCAACCCTTGCTCCTACTACCTATACTCCTGCCCCTACTACAATTACTCCTAATACTGTTGTTGTTGTAGCTGCTATGACAACTTATACTACTACTACTGCAGCTGCTATCGCTGCTACTTCTACTCCTACTCCTCCTCCTCTTTCTCCAACTACTACTACTACTACTACTACAAGTAAAGCTACTACTACTTCTACTACTATTACTTCTATTACTACTAATATAACTAATATAATTAATGCAACAACAACAACTACTACTACTAATACTACCACTACTGTTGCTATTACTACTACTACTACTACTACTACTACTAAGACTACAAGTACTACTACCACTACTACTACAATTACTACTACTACTATGACTACTATTACTACTACCATTACTGCTATTACTATTAATACTACTACAACTACTACTCCTTCTACTCCTACTCCTACTACTACTATCGCTACTACTACTCCTCCTACTACTTCTACTCCTACTACTATTACTACTACTACTTCCACCACTATTACTTCTACTACTACTACTATTACTTCTCTTACTATTACAACTTTTGCTACTATTACTTCAGCTATGTCTACCACTTCAGCTACTTCTATTACTACTATTACTGCAACAACTGCTACTACTACAACTATTACTTCAACTACTACTAATACTACGACTGCTACTATTACTACAGCAACAACAATAACAACAACAACAACTGCTACTACTACTTCTCGGGCTACTACTGCTACTGCTAGTACTACCACTACTGCGGCAGTTGCTACTACTACTACTAGTACTACTTTTGCTGCAGCTACCACTGCTGCTACTACTACTACTGCTACTACTACTACTTTTCCTGCTACTACTACTACTGATACCACTATTGTTACTTCTACTATAGCAACTGTAACTTTTACAAGTACTGCAGCTACTACAATGGCTACTGCAACTGCTACTACTATAACTACAACAACTACTCGTGCTATTATAGCTACAACTACTACTACAAGTTCTCATACAACTACTACTACTGCTACTACTAGCACTGCTACTACTACCCCAACTACTAAAACTACTAATACTACTACTACTGCTACCACTATTGCTACCACCACAACTACAACAGCTACTACTTCTACTTCAACTAATACTACCACTACTAGTACTACTATTATTTCTACTACTACTACTTCTCCTACAACAACTACTACTTCTTCTTCTACCACTACATCAACTAATACTACTTGAACTACCACACCTACTCCTACTCCCGCTACTACCACTACTACTACTACAGCTACTGCTACTATTGCTAATGCTACTACTACTACTACAATGCCTACTACTACTGCTACAACTGCTGCTACTACTACAGATAATACTACTACTTTTGCGGCTACTACGACTACAACTACTACTACAACTACTGCTACAACTATAGCAACTTCTACTACTATCGCTACTACTGCTGCTGCTACTACTACTACTACTACCGCAATCGGGGCTACTAAGACTATTAATTCTAATACTACTACTATTACTACTACAGCAACTATTGTTACTACTACTACTACTATTGCAACAACTACTACTACTACTAATTCCACTGCTACTAATTATCATATTACTGCTACTACTGCTACTACTACTCCTACTACAATTACTACTACTACTACTTCTACGGCTACTACTACTTCTGCTAATACTGCTAATACTACTTCTATTACTACAACTATTACTACTACTGCTACTGCCACTGCTACCACTACTACTACTATAATTGCTGCTACTACTCCTACTGCTACTACTACTGCTACCACTACCACTCCTACTACTACTACTACTACTACTACTACTATTACAACTGGTACTACTACTATTATTGCTACTACTGTAATGTTACTTCTACTACTACTACTATTGCCACTATTGTTGCTGCTACAGTTGCTACTACTACTACTACTTCTGCTACAACTGCTTCTACTTCTAATATTACTCTGCAATTACTACGATAATTATTACTACTACTACTTCTCGTACTACTGGTACTACTTCTGCTGCTGCTGCCACTACTACTACTATTATTACTACTACTACTACTACTACTAATAATAATAATAATACTACTGCTACTACTACTACTTCAGCTACTTCTATTACTATAGCTACTACTCCTGCTATACTAATACTCCTACTACAACCACTACTATTCAAATTACTATTACTATACTACTACTCCTACTACAACCACTACTATTCAAATTAATACTACAGCTGCTATTACTACTACTTCTACAACTAGTATTAGAACTACAACTATTACTAAAACAACTACTGCTACTGCTACTTTTGTTGCTATTACTACCACTACTACCACTACTGCTACTACTATTACTACTATATCTACTAATATTACTACTACTACTACTACAACTACTACCACTATACTTACTACTTCTACTACTACTACTAATACTACTACTACTATTGCTACGACTACTACTGCTACTACTACAACTGCAAATGCGACTCCAACTACCTTTCTGACAACTACTACTTTTGGTACTACTGTGGCTGTTGCTGCTACTACTACTGATACAATTGCTGCTGCTACTTCTATCACAATAGCTAGTACTACTACTACTACTACTACTGATACAATTGCTGCTGCTACTTCTATCACAATAGCTAGTACTACTACTACTACTACTACTACTACTACTACTACTACTACTACTACTACTACTACTACTACTACTACTACTACTACTACTACTACTACTACTACTACTACTACTACTACTACTACTACTACTACGACTACTACAATTACTACTACTACTGCTGCTGCTGCTGCTAGTGCTACTACTACTAGTACCACCACTACCACAACTACAATTACTGCTACTACTAGTATAGTTACTGCTCTTACTACTATTTCCCCTCCTACTGCTACTACTGCTGCTGTTGCTACTTCTACTACTGCTAGTACTACAACAACGATAACTACTACTACAACTACTACTACTATTACTACTACTGTTGCCACCCTTGCAGCAACTACTACTAGTATTACTACTACTATTAGCACTAGTACTACTGTTGCTACTATTTATATTACTACTTATACTACATCTGATACTACTGATACAACTACTACTATTACTATTACTACTATGACTGCTACTACTACTAGTACTACTACTGCTGTAGCTACTACTAATACTACTACTTCTGTAGCTACAACTACTACTATGATAACCCCTACTACTAGTACAACTAAAATTACCACTATTACTACTGCCACAACTAGTACATCAGCTACTACTAGTAATACTGCTCCTACTACTCCTAATACTACTACTACTACTATTCCATCTTCTACTACTACTGCTGCTACTGCTACTACACCAACTACTGTTGCTTCTACTACTACTACAACAACAACAACAACTACTACTACTACTTCTACAACTGCTACTGCTGATACTGCTACTCTCCTACTACTACTACTGCTGCTGCTGCTGCTGCTGCTGTTACTACTACTACTTCTACTACTACTGCTGCTGCTCCTACTACTGCTACTATTGCTTCTACAAGTACTACAACTACCACTACTACTACTACTATTCCTACTCCCACTGCTACTACTACTACTACTACTACTACTACTACTACTACTACTACTACAACAACTACTACTACTACCAGTACTACTACTATTACAGCTACTATGTCTACTTCTGCTGCTAGAACTTCTGCTACTACTATAATACTACTGCAACTTTTACTGCTACCAGGACAATGACTACTACTACCACAAATACTACTGCTACTGCTACTACAACTACTATGTGTAATACTATTACTACGACCGCTACTACTACTGCTACTACTTTTTTGCTGCTACTACTACAACTATAACAACTGCTACTACTGCTGCTACTACTATGACTACTGCTACTACTACTACTGCAGCTCATGTTGCTACTACTACTATTGCAGATACTAATACAACTTATTCTACTACTACTATTATTACTTCTACTACTACTACTACTACTACTACTACTACCACCACTCCAACTGCTACTACTACTATTGCTTCTACTACTACTGCTCCTGCTATTACTACTACTACTTATCATTTTACTACTACAGCTGCTGCTACTCCTACTATAGCTGCTGCTACTTCTACTACTACAACTGCTACTACTATTTCGGCCACTAATACTACTGCTTCTTCTCCTAATATTACTAATACTACTAATACTACTTTCATTACTACTGCTACTTCTACTTCTACAGCTTCTACTACTACAATTACTGCTACTTCTACTATCGCAACTACTACTACTTCCACTACCACTACCGCTACTACTACTCCTACAACTATTACTACTACTACCACTACAACTACTTCTACTATAACTAAAACTGATTCTACTGCAAGTATTACTACTAATACTACTAATACCACTACTACTGTTGCTACAAGAGCTGCTACTGCAACAACTACATCAATTGCAGCTACAACTATTACTCCTATGACTAATACAATAATTATTATTACTATTACAACTACTGCTACTACTACTATTAGAACTGCTACTACTTCAACTAATACTACTACTACTACAGCTACTTCGGTTACTTCTACTACTTCTAAAACTAGTACTGCTACTGCTACTAATACTACTGCTACTATTACTACTACTTCTACTACTAGTATTACAACAACAACTACTACTATTATTACTACTACTACTACTACTGCTGCTGCTACTATTATTACTACTATTACTACCTCTACTACTATTATTGCTACTTCTGCTACAACAGCTATTACTAATGCTACAAATATGGCTATTACTACTACTACTGCTACCATTGCTAAGACTGCTTCAATGGTTACTTCTGCTACTACTATTACTACTACATCTACTAAGCTTACTACAACTACAACAACAACAACTACTACTGCTACAATTGCTAATACTGCAACTACTACAGCTACTTTTGCTACTGATACTACTACTACAACTACTACTACTGCTACTCATACTAATTTTTTGATTACTACTACAACTTATCAAATTACTACAACTATTGCAACTACTTCTCGTACTACAACCACTCAACTACTACTACTACTACTACCACTACTACTACTATTATTACGGTTACTGGTACCACTGCTACTTCTCCTAATGCTACTATTATTACTACTGCTATTACTACAATTGCTACAAAAACTACTAACACTACTACTATGACAATTACTGCTACTACTACAACTGCCACTACCACTGCAGCTACTACTAATGCTACTCTGACCACTACTGCTACTACCGCTACAACTACTGCTACTTCTACTTCTACTACTACTACTCTCGCAAGTATTATTATTACTCCTACTACTATTGCTACTGTTGTTACTGCTATAGCTTCTACTACTACTGCTGCTACTGCTACTACTACTGCTTGTGTTGTTGCTACTACTATTGCTCCTACGACTACTACAATAATTACTAGTACTAGTACTAGTAATACTACTACTACTAATACTTCTGCTACTGCTGCTACTACTATTACTACTATGACTATAGCTACAAATACTACTAATAATACTGCTACTAGTACTACTTCGGCTACTTCTATCGCTACTGCAACTCCTACTAATACTACCGCTACTATTACAACTACTTCAACTACTAGTATTGCGACTACTACTATTACTATAGCTACTACGACTACAACTACTTCTACGGCTATTAATACTGCTGCTTCTACTATTGCTGCTGCTGCAATTATGGCTACTACTGCTACTACTGCTACCATTACTACAACTACTTTAAAAGCTACTACCGCTAGCACTATTACTACAATGTCTACCAATCTTACTACTACTTCAACTACTATAGCTACTACTGCTACAACTACTACTAATACAACAACAACTACTCCTCCTACTAGTACTACTACTTTTCCAACTACCACTAGTTCTGCTACTATTGTTGCTGATGCTGCTACTACTACTGCTATTAATATTGCTAGTACTACTACTACTACTACTACTACTGCTACTACTACCACTACTACTATTACTGCCACTTCTCTTGGTGCTACTACCATTACTACTACTTTTACCACTACTACTATTACCGCTGCTCCTATTGCAGTTACTACTCCTACTACTGCTTCTCCTTCTACTATTACTACTGCTACTACTACTTTTATTACTTTTGCTACAACAACTACTACTACCATTCCTACTTCTACAACTACTACTACTATTCCTATAGCTACTACTATTACTACTGCTACTACAGCTACAAGTAGTACTACTGCTACTAATACTAATACTGCAACTACAACAACAATAACACCACCACCACCACCAACAACAACTACAGCTATTTCTACAGCTGCAACAACTGCTACAACTACTACAAACTATTGCTACTATAGCTGCCTCTACTACTACTGGTACTACTGCTACTGCAACTGCCACTACTACTACAACTACTCCTACTACAACTACCATTACAACTATTAATACAACTACAACTACTACAACTACTACCACTACTACAACTATTGCTATTGCTACTACCACTTCTCCTACTTCTAGGACTTCTGGTACTACTACTACTACTACTACTACGGCTACTACTGCTGTTACTACTACCACTACCATTGCTACTGCTACTACTACTACACTACTACTACTGTTGTTGTTGACACTATTACTACTGCTACTACTACAACTACTACTACTGCTGTAGTTGCCGCTAGAACTACTACTACAACAACAATTGCCGCCACTATTGCTACAACCACTGCTACTACTTCTACTATTGCTACAACCACTAAAACAGCTGTTGGTACTGCTAATACTACTACTACTACTACTACTACTGCTACTACTACCGCTATGACAACTACTACTCCTACTAGTATTACTATTGCTACTACTGCTACTGCTACTGCTACTCCGACTAATGGTACTATTGCTACTAATGCTACTGCTGCTGCTACTACTACTACTACTACTACTATTACTTCTACAACCACTACTACTACAACAGCTACTACCACTACCACGACTGCTATGACTTCTACTACTATTACTACTACAACAACAACTACTACTACCACTACTGCTACAACTACTACAACCACTCTCACTAGTACTGCTACTGCTGTGGCTACTACTATTGCTACTACAACTATTGCTACTACTATGAAAACTACTAATGCTACTGCTATTACTGCTATTACTACTGCTAGTACTGCTACTACCACTACTACTACAGCAGTTACTACTAGTACCGCTACAATTGCTACTACTACTACTAGGACTACTGCTACTACTTCTGTCGCTAAAACTACAACGGCTACTGCTATTGCTAATACAAAAACTATAGCAACTTTTGCTACCACTACTAAAGTTACTGCTACTACTACTAGTTCTACTCCTATTGCTGCTACTTCAACTACTACTTCTCCTAATAGTACTACTACCACCCCAACTACTAAACTACTAATACTACTACTACTTCTATTACTACTGCTTCTACTACTTCGACTACTACTACCACTCCTACTACTGCTATTACCACTACTACCACTACTACTACTACTACTGCTATTACTTCTACTAAAATTGCTGCTACTACTTCTCCTACTTCTACTACTTCTGCTACAACTAGTACTACTATTATTGTTGCTATTACTACTGCTGGTGCGACTGCTAACACCACCACCACTACTACTACTACTACACTACAAATATTGTTGTTGTTGCCACTACTATTACTGACACTACAGCTACCACTACAACAATTACTACTACTGCTGCTATTGCCACAACCATTGCTACTACTAAAACAATTGCTGCTACAACTGCAATTGCTACTACTGCTACTTCTACTTCTACTACTACAATTACAACTGTTGTACCTACTACTAATACTATTGCTACTACTACTACTCCTACTTCTACTACTACTACTTCTCCTACTAATTTTACTATGGCCCTACTACAGCTGCTACAGTTACTGCTACAGAAACTAACACTACTGTTGCTACTAATACTACTGCTACTACTAGTACTACTGCAACTGCACTTACTATGCATAGTACTACTGCTACTACTACAAGTACGATTGCTACTACAACTACATTTGCAACTACGGGCTACTATCACTACTTCTAGTTCCACTACCACGAGTGATATGACTTCTACTACTATTACCACCACAACTACTATTACAACTGTCACTTTGGCTACATCTGCTACTATTGCTACAACTACTACAACTACTATCACAACAACTACTACTACTGCTGTGGCTACTAGTGCTACAACTACAACTACAACTCTACAACTACTACTACAGTTACTGCTATTACTGCTACCACAACTACATCTCCGACTACTATGACTACAGCTGCTACTACCAGTACCACTGCTACTACTACTACTACTACTAGGACTACCGCTACTACCACTGCTGTTTCTACTCTTACAACAATAGCTACTACTGTTGCAACAACTATTACAACTCCCACTACTATATCTACTACTACAACTACTACTACTACTACTGCTGCTGCTACTGCTACTACTACTACTACTACTACTACTAATATTACTACAACTAATACTAATACTATATTCGCTACTGCTACTCCTACACCTTCTTCTGCTGCTGTTGCTACTACTGCTACTACTACTACTACTACTACTCCTACTAATACAACAACTACTACTACTTCTCCTGCTATAGCTGCTACTGCTAGGGCTACCACTACCGTTGCGGTTACTACTGTCACTACTGGTACAACTTCTGCTGCAGCTACTACTGCTACTACTACTGCTATTGCTACTACTACTACTACTACTTTTCCTACTACTACTACTACTGATACCACTATTGCTACTACTTCTACGAGTACTGTAGCTACTACAATGGCTACTGCTACTGCTACTACTACAACTACAACAACTACTGCTACTACTATTATTGCTACTACTACTACTACTGCCACTACTATTACTACTGCTACTTCCAGCACTACTACTACTACCCCAACTACTAAAACTACTATAACTACTACTATCGCTACCACGACCACTACTACTGCTACTAATGCTACTATCACTAGTTCTACTTCAACTAATACTACCACTACTAGTACTACTACTATTTTTGCTACTACTACTTCGCCTACAAGTACTACTACTACTACTTCTTCTACCACTACTCCAACTAATACTACTTGAACTACTACTCCTACTCCTACTCTTGCTACTACCACTACTACAACTACTACTGCAACTACAACTACTACTAATACCACTACTACTATGGCTACAACTGCTGCTACAACTATTGCTACTACTATTGATAATACCACTACTTTTACGGCTACTACGACTACAATTACTACTAGAACCACTACTCGAACTACTGCAACTTCTACTGCTATCGCTACCACTGCTGCTTCTACTACTACTACCACCACCACTATTGCAGCTACTAATACTACTAATTCTACTACTACTACTATTAGTACTACTACTACTATTACTACTACTACTATTGCAACTACTGCTACTAATACTAATTCTACTACTACTACTACTACTACTACTACTACTACTACAACTTCTCCTACTACAATTATTACTACTACTACTTCTATGATTGCTACTACTATTACAGTTACTGGTACCACTACTACTTTCGCTAATACTACTAATACTACTTCTATTACATCAGCTATTACTTCAACTGCTACTATAACTACTACAATTACTGCTACTACTCCTACTGCTACTACTACTGCTACCACTACCACTCCTTCTACTACTACTACGGTTACAAGTAGTACTACAACTATTACTACTACTATTGCTACTACCATGAGTATTACTTCTACTACTACTACTCCTGCTACTATTGCGGCTACAGTTGCTGCTACTATACTACTACTACTGCTACAACTATTACTCTGATGATTACTACAATAATTACCACTACTACTATGACTACTACTTCTATTGCTACGGCCACTACTATTACTATTACTACTACTGCTACTACTGCTACTGATACTATTGCTACTACTACTACTTCGGCTACTTCTATTACTATGGCTACTACTTCTGCTACTACAACTACTGCGATTCTAACTAATACTATAGTTGCTATTACTACCACTTCTACAACTAGTATTACAACTACTACTATTACTACAGCAACTACTACTACTACTACTTCTACTACTATTACTTCTACTATTGGTATGAAATCTACAACTTCTGCTGCAATTATGGCTACTTCTGCTACTTCTGCTACCACTATTATGACTGCCACAATGGCTACTACTGCTACTACTATTACTACTACATCTGCTAATCTTACTACTACTACTACTACAACAACTACTACTGCAGCTACTACAGCAATTACTACTACTAATACTACTACTACTGCTACTACTACTACTACTACTACTACTACTACTACTACTACTACAACTGCAAATGCGACTCCTACTACTTTTCCAAGTACTACTGCTTTTGGCACTATTTCTATCGCTGCTGCTACTACTATTGCTACTATCGCTGCTGCTACTACTACTACTACTACTACTACTAGTGCTACTACCACAAGTACCACCTCTACGACTACTACAATTACTGCTACTACTATTACAGTTACTGCTCCTACTACTGTTTCTCCTTCTACTACTACTACTACTCCTACTACGTCTATTACTTATGCAACAACAACCACAACAATAACAACTACTACTACTCTTGTTCTGCTACTATCACTACCACCTCTTCAACTACTACTACTACTCCAACTACTACTATTGCTACTTCTGCTCCTACTACTACAACTACAACTATAGCTACCAATACAGCTTTTTCTGCTATTGCTACAAGTGCTACAATTGCTACAACAAGTAGAACAACTGCTGCTATTGCCATTGCTACGACTACTGGTACTATTGGTACTACTATCGCTACTACAGCTGCTACTACTACTATTACTACAACAACAACTACTACTAGTACTACTACAACTGTTACTACTACTACTACTACCACCACTACTATTATTGCTATTGCTACTACAACAACTGCTACTACTACTTCTACTACTATTCCAACTACTACTACAACTACTATTGCTACTACTACTACTACGACTACTACTACTACTACTTTTGCTACTACTACTTCCACAACCATGACTGCTACGACTTCTCCTACTATTACCACTACTGCTACAACTAGGACTACTGCTACAACTACTACAATTACTATCACTACTACTGCTACTTCTACTGCTACTACTTCAACTACTCCTAATGCTACTGCTATTACTGCTACTACTACTACTTCTCTAACTACTACTACTACTTCTACTACTGCTACAACTATAACAGCTACTACTACTACTACTACTACAATTGTACCAACTTCTGCTACTACTACTGCTACTACTACTACTAGTATTTCTACTAGTATTGCTACTACTAGTGCTACTACTAGTGAAACTACTACTACCCCAACTACTAAAACTACTAATACAACTACTACTGTTGCTACAACTACTACAACCAATACTACTACTTCTATTGCTACAACAGCTACAACTACTATTGCAACAGCTACCAATACTACAACTGCTGCTACAACTACTACTACTCATATTACTACCATTACTGCTACTAGTACTACTACTACAATTACTACTACCACTCATACTATTACTTCTACTTCTACTACTTCCGCTACGAATACTACTACTACAACTTCTAATGCCAAAATTGCTACTACTACAATAACTACTGCTTCTACTAATGCAGTTGGTATAGTGCTTGCCACTACAGCTGCTATTAAGACTATTGTTGCGGTGCTGTTGCTATTGCAGCGACTTTCGCTGCTACTACTACTACTGCTGCTACTACTACTATACTACAACTATTACTACAACTTCTATTACTACTACAACAATGATAATAATAACAACAACAACTACTGCTGCTGCTGCTACTACTATTACTACACCTATTACGACTACTACTTCTCCTACTACTACTCCTACTACTACTTCTACTATTACTACAACAACAGCGACAACTACTACTATGAGTACTACTACTACTGCTGCTGCTACTATTACTATGACTACGATTGCTACTACTGCTACAAAAACTACTACACCTACTGCTACTGCTACACCTACAACTACAACTACTGCTACTACTACTACTACTGCTACTATTACTACTACTGCTACTACTACTACAACTACTACTCCTACTAGTACTACTACAACTATTACTACAAGAACTACTGCTACTACAACTCCTACAGCTACGGCTACTCCTGCTACTACTAACTCTACTTCTGCTACTAGTCCCAATACTCCTACTACAAGTGTTACTAATACTACTATTGCGACTATAGCTATTCTAACTACTACAACAACTCCTTCTGCAACTACTATTCCTAACTCTCCTCCTCCTCCTGCTACTACTACTACAACAACAACAACTACTACTACCACTATTACTACTACTACTACTACTACGACTACTACTACTACTACTATTTTTACTACTATAACTACTACTACTATTACTATTGCAACTACAACTACTACTCCTACTGCTACTACTAATAATGCTACTACTACTCCAACCCCAACTCCTATTGCTACTATTGCTCTTACTACTACTACAATAACAACAACTGCTGCTACTACTACTAGTACTAAAAATGCAACTATAATTACTACTACAACTACTAGTACCACTACATCTACTACTACGACTACTAGTCCTACTACGACAACTACTACTAATACTACTACAGCAGCTACTGCTACTACTACTACAACTACTTCTACCACTACGCCTACTCCTACTACTACTCCTACTACTAATACTACTACAGCTACTCCTACTCCTTCTATTTCTACTACCACTACTACTACTACTACTGCTACAACTATTTCTACTCAAACTCCTACTACTACTGCTACTACTACCAATAGCACTACCACTTCTTCTGCTCATACTACTACTACTCCTCCTCCTCGTAGTACTACAACAACCACAACAACAACAACAATAACAACAACTATTACTACAACAATAACAACAACAACTACTACTACAAAAATTAATACTACCATTCATACTATCACTTCTAGTGCTACACCTATTACTACTGCTACTACTACACTTTCGCCACTATAGCGGTTGCGGCAACTACTACAACAACTATTGTAGTTTTTGCTATTGCTGCTACTACAACTACTACCGCTACCACTACCACTCTACTGTAGTTGCTAGTACTAGTACTACATGACAACAACAACTATAACTTCTCCTACTATTATTACTACTCCTTTTGCTGCTACTACCACTATTACTCCTACACCAACTAATACGATAGTTGTTGCTACTACTATTGCTACGACTAGCATCACTACTACGGCTCCTACTAGTGCTACTACTACTACGACCACTATTACTTCTATAACTATTACTATAATTGCAAATACTGCCACCACTACCTCGACTGCTACTATTGCTACTACAGTTAAGGCTATTAATACAACAACATCAACTACTACTAGTATGACTACTACTACTGCCACTACTACTACTTCCTCTTCTACTTTTAGTACTGCTACTACTGTGGCCACTACTACTACTACTGCTACTCCAACTACTACAATTGCAGCTACTACCACTACAGCTACTACTAGTATAACTACCACCACTAGTTCTACTACTACTAGTGCTACTACTATTTCTACTATCTCTGCTACTATTACTACTACTACGACATCTGCTACTACAACTTCTTCTTCTACTACTACTACTAATACTACGGCTGCTACTGCGACTATTGCTATCACAACTTCGACTGCTACGACTGCTGCTACTGCTACTGCAATTACTACTACAACTACTACTGCATCTACTACTTCTGCTACTACTACTATTTTCGCTCCAACAAATACTACTGTTGCTACAACTATGATAATTACTATTGCTGCTACTGCTAGTACTGCTACTACCACTACTATGACTACTTCTACCACTACTACTACTACAACTTCTGCTACTATTAGTGCTACTAATACAACAACAAATACTCATGCTACTACTACTACTACCTCTCCTATAGTAACAATAACAACTACAACTACTACTAGTAATACTATAACTACTGCAAATGCTACTACTACAATTACTACTACTGTTGTTGTTGTTGCTACTACTACTACTACTACGGCTACAACTACTACTACCATTACTACTACTTCTCCTTCAACCATTACTACGTGTACTACTACTAGTATTCTTGCTGCAACTTCTACTACTATAACTACAACTGCTACTATTACTTCTACGACTATTTCTACTATTGCAAATACTTCTACCACTACTTCGACGGCTACCACTACTACTACAACTACAATTACAACAACAACAACTACTACTACTACAACAACCATTGCTAGTACTGCTATTACAACTACTGCTACTACTAGTACTCTAACTCCAACAAATACTGCTGCTGCTGCTACTTCTACTACTACAACACAACAACAACTACCACTTCTGCTATTACTACATCTTCTACTACTACTACTAGCACTACTACTACTTCCACTTCTTCTACTACTATTACTACTACTACTTCTACTACAACCACTATGGCTGCAACAGCTGCTACTACTACTACTGCTACAACAATATTGAAAGCTACAACTGCTTCTACAACTTCTGCAATTACTACTACAACTATTACTAAATCTGCTACTACTACTACTACCACTACTACTGTTGCTATGACAAATACTACCTCTACTACAACTACTACAACTATTGTTGTTGCTGCTACTACAACTACAACTGCAACTACTAAAAATACTACTACAACTATTACTATTACAACTACTACTACTAGTGGTACCAATACAATAACAAATACTACTGATACTGTAGTTACTACTACTACCTCTCCTATAAAAAGAATAACTACTACTACTTCTTATACAACAACCACTATTACTACGAATGCTATTATTTCTACTACTACTACTACTATGGATACTACTCCCACTGCCACTACTACTACTTCCCCTACTACTATTACTACTGCTACTACCATTGCTACTACTACTACTATTCCAACAAATACTACTGCTGCTACTAGTATTACAACAACTACTTCTACTACTTCTACTATAACTACTACTACTTCTATTGCTACTTCTACTACTATTACCACCACTACTACTACAATTATTGTTACTACTGCTACAACTTCTACTACTATTGCTACTACTACTACTACCACCACTACTTATGCTGCTACAACTGCTACTACTGCTACTACGATTACTACATCTAGTATTAAAGCTACTTGTGCAACTATTGCAGCTATTGCTACTACTGCTACTACTGCTACTACTGCTACTACTATTACAACAACAACTGCTGCTGCTATTTTTGCTACTACTACTAGAACTACAACAACTACTACTACTTCTATGACTACTACCACTACTGCTACTACTGTTACAGCTACTGCTACTACTCCTACTCATACTACAACTGCTACTGCTACTACAACTTCTATCACTACTGATACTACAGCTGTTGCTGCTGCTGCTGCTGCTGCAACTACTACTACTATTACTACTACTACTACTACTACTACTACTACTACTACTACTACTACTGCTACACTACTACTACTACTACTACAACAGCTATTAAAGCTTCTATTGCTACTACTACTACTACTACTCCAATTTCTACTACTACTACTACTACTGCTACTACAAATACTACTACAACTACTACTACTGTTGCTATTACTACTATTACTACTATTGCTGCTACTACTAAAACTAGAACAATAACTACTACTACAATTATTGCTATGCACTTACTATACCGACTACTGCTGCTGCTGTTGCTGCAACTACCACTATTGCTACTATGACATCTACTACTGTAGCTACTTCTACTGCTACTACATCTACTACTGTGGCTACTTCTATTGCTACTCCTACTATTGCTCAGTATATTACTACAACAGCAACAACTACTACTACTGTTGCTGCTGCTGCTACTAATTCTACTACTATTTTTACTAGAACTAATATTACTGGTATTTGTACAACTTCAATTACTACTACACCTACTACTAATAATAATTCTACTGCCTCTAACGCTACTGTAACTACTACAACTGATACTGCTACTCCGACTACTACTGCGCTACATCTACTACTACTACTACAAGCACTGCTCCTTCTGATACTTATACCCCTACTACTACTGCGATTCCTACTACTATAATGACTACAGCTACTGCAACTCCACCTACTCTTACAGCTCTACTACTACAATTCCAACTATTGCAATAGCAATAACTACTACTACAACTATAACAACTATTACTCCTACTATTGCTACTACTACTGCAACTACCAATTGTGCTACTACTACTATTACTACCGCTTCTACTACTACTACTACTACTCCTCCTACTGCTGCTGTTGCTACTATTACAATCACCACCACTACTACTACTCCTACTGCTACTGCTACAACTACTGCTGCGGCTGCTATTGCTGCTCCTAGTATAGCAACAGCTACTCCAACAACTTTTGCATCTACTACAATTAGTATTTCTGCTACTCCTACTCCTACTACTACTGCTGCGACTGCTACAATGACTATTATTACTATGGCTAATCCTACTTCTAGTACTGCTCCAGCTAGTACTGCTGCTACTACTACACCTACTGTTGCTGCTACTGCCACTACTATTACAACTACTATACCGGCTACTACTCCTCCGCCGCCTACCACTACTACTACTACTGCTGCTGCTATTGCTACTGTTACAACAATAACTACTACTACTACTACTTCTACTACTACTATTGCTGCGACTAATACAACAACTACTACTACTGCTATTGCTACTGCTACTACTACTCCTCCTCCTACTACTGCTTCTACTGCTACTAGTACTACTACTACTACAACAACAACAACTCTAATTGCTACTACTACTTCTACAACTACTACTAGCACTAATATAACTACTACTACTACTACTACTACTACTACTACTACTACTACTACTACTACTACTACTACTATACCTATTGCCACTAATACTACTCCTAATGCTATTACTGCTGCTACTACTACCAATACTACTAGAACAACAACTACTGCTACTACTACTAATCCTATTACTACTGCCTCTACAACAACTACTACTACTTCTCTTACTGCTACCACTACTACTCCTACTACTATTGCTACTCCTACTCCTACTCCTACCACTTGGGCTACTACTACTACTACTACTACTACTACAACTACTACTACTACAACAACAACTACTACTACTACAACTACTACAACTACTACAACTATAATAACTACTAGTACAACTACAACCACTACCACTACTATTACTACTTCTCCTCCAAAGACTAGCACTACTATTACTGCCGCTACTCCTACCACCACCACTACTACTATTATTACTACTACTCCAGCTCCAACTACTACTCCTTCGACTATTCCTACTACAACTTTTGATAGGATTACTGCAACAACAAATACCACTGCTACAACAATAACTACTACTACAATGTTGCTACTCCTATAGCTCTGACTATTACTGCTAATACTACCTCTACAATGAATACTACTACCACTGCTACTACTACTACTACTGGCTCTACAACATGTGCAATTGCTACTACTACCACTCCTCCTACTACTGGTACTACTACAAACACTAACACTACGACTTCTACTCCTACTACTACTACTGCTGCACCTACTTATACACCTACAGCAACTATTACTCCTACTACTACTATTGCTGCTTCTGCTACACATACTACTACTAATCCTAAAACTCCTACAACCCCTGCTACTACTACTTCTATTACAACTACCACTCCATGTAATACTACGCTCCTAACCCTCCTAGTACAACTGCTACTACTGCTACGACTGCTATTACTACTACTTCTACAACTACTTCTACTACTACTACTACTATTACCACTACTACTACTACTTCCACCACCACCACTACCACTACTGCAATTGATACTACTATTACTACCACTATTACTATTTCTACTGCTATTACTACTACTACAACAACTACTACTACTACCACTACAACTACTACAACTACAACAACTACTAGTATAACTACAACAACAACTACTACCATTACTACTACTCAACCTCCAAAGACTAGTACGACTATTACTGCTACTACTTCTACAGCCACTACTACTACTACTATTACTACTCCTTCTCCAACTATAACTCCTACAACTATACCTACTACAACCTTTGCCAATATTACTACAACAACAAATACTACTATGACAACAACAACTACTACTACAGCTACTGCTACTACAGCTACTACTACAACAACTGCTACTACTACGACTACATCTACTACTACTACTACTACTACAACCACTACTACTACTACTACTGTAACTACAACTACTGCTACTACTACTTCTACTACTACTACTCCTACTACTACTACTACTACTATTACAACGACAACTATCACTCTAACTACTTTTACTACTGCTACACCTGCTACTACTGCTACTATGAAAACTACTACACTACTACCATAACTACTACCACTACTACTACTCCTACTACTATGACTAGTACTCCTACTGCTACCTCCGCTACAACAACTACTTGTACTGCTACTACACTACTACCATAACTACTACCACTACTAGTACTAGTACTACCACTACTACTACTCCTACCACTACGAATAGTATTCCTACTGCTACTACAACTACAACTTCTACTACTACCACTATTGCTAAAACTACCACAACTACTACTACTACTACTACTACTACTACTACTACTACTACTACTACTACTACTACTACTACTTCGGCTACCATTACCTCTGTTACTACTACTACTACTACTACTACTACTACTACTACTACTACTACTACTATTACTACCACAACAACAACAACAACTACTACTACTACAACAACAACTACTGCGATTACTACTACAACAATAATAACAACAAAAACTACTACTACTACTACTACCATTGCTGCAACTATTGCTACAATTACGGCCAGCACTGGTACTACTACTATGACGACTACTACTACTATAGCTACTGCTACTACTACTACTATTATTGCTAATCCTACAACTACAACAGCTGCTCCAACAACTTCTACTTCTACTACTATTACTAGTTCCGTCATTGCTACTCCTACCACTACTGCTACAACTGCTACTATGACTATTATTACTATGGCTACTCCTACTCTAGCACTACTTCTGCTAGTACGGCTGGTACTGCTACACCTTCTATTGCTACTACTACTACTATTATTACTACTACAATTACTAGTACTATACCGGCTACTATTCCTACAACTATGACTGCAACTACTACTATTGCTATTGCTACTGTACCTACTACTACTTTTCATACTGCTACTACTTCTGCTACTACTCCTACTACTACTATTCCTTCTCCTAATACTGCTACTACTACAACTACTAACACTACTACAATAATGACTACTACTACTACTACTACTACTACTACTACTACTACTACTACTACTACTACTACTACTACTACTACTAATCCAACTACTACCAATACTATTACTACTACTACTAGTCCTACTACTAATAGTACTACTACAACTGCTACTACAACAACTACTACTTCTACTACAGCTATTAGTACTAATACAACAATAATAACAACAACAATTACTACTACTTCTGTTACTACTACTCCTACTACTACTACCACTACTACTGTTACTGTTGCTTCTACTACTACTACTACTACTTCTACTATGACCACTACTCTTACTACTACTACAACTACTTCTACTACTACTGCTACTACAACTACTACTAATCCTACTAATTACTACTACTACTACTATACTACTGCTGCTCCTACTACTTTTACTACTACTGTTACTACTTCTACTACTATTACTGGTTTTGCTACTGCTACTACTACTCCTAATACCACTGCTACAACAATGACTACTACTTCTACAACTACTACTATTGATCCTACTACTACTGGTACTACTACAACTACTACTACAACTACTGCGATAACTACTTTCACTGCTACTACTACTTTTACTACTACTAGTACCAGTACTAATACAATAATAACAACAACAACTACTACTACTCCTCCTCCTCCTACTACTAGTTCTGCTACTACTACTGCTACTACTACTACCACTACTATTGCTACTACTACTACTTCTACTTCTACTACTACTACTACTTCTATTATGACACTACTCTTATTGCAACTATGACTACTCCTACTACTACTGCTGCTGCTACTCCTCCTACTACTTCTTCTACTACTACTACGGCTACAACTACTACTACTGCTGTTGCTACTACGACTACTCCTACTACTACTGTTACTTCTACTACTATTAGTACTTCTACAGCTGCTACAACTACTACAACTACAAAAACTACTTATCTAGTACAACAACAACAACTACTATTACTACTACTCCACCTCCGAAGACTAATACTGCTATTACTACTACTGCTATTACTACCACAACTACTACTATTACTTCTTCTCCAACTCCAACTACAACTCCTGTAACTATTCCTACTACAACTTATGCTTGTACTACTCTACAACAATAACTGCTACGACAACAACAACAACAACTACTACTATTGCTGCAACTACTACTACTCCAATTCTTGCTAGTAATACTAGTATAACAACTGCCACTACTCCTGCTGCTATTACTACTACTATTGCTACTACTACTACTATTACTACTACTGCTACTACTCGTGCTACTACTACTTATGCCACTTCAACAACTTCTACTGCTGCCACTACAACTTCTATTACTCTTACGACAACTAATGCTACAACTACTTTCCCAAACTATACAAGCCTCTTCCAAAGCATACAACTTTCTAGATGTACATGATGATATCTTCATAGATGGATCTTATATAAATAGTATGATGAAATACCACTTGAGTGGATATATAGGAATCCAAATCTACCGAATCACTCATGTTAATGATCTTCTACATCCTAGGTCTCCTTGTTCCATCATCTGGCTTATGTTCTTCATGTAGCAATTTGACCGAATGACTCTATGAAATTATGTTGCCTACTACTCCTGCTACTACTACAACAAACACAATTACTACTTCTACTATCACTATTACTACTTCCACAACCTCTACTACAATAACTACTTCTATAGCTACTACACTACAACCATAACTACTACCACTACTACTACTACTACTACTACTACTACTCGCATTGCTACTACAACTACTACCCCTACTACTACTAATACTACTACTACTAGTACTACTACTACCACGGCTATGACTACTACTACTACTACTACTATCACAACTACTACCTCTTTTACTATGACTACTAAAACTACTACTATGACTACTACTATTACTACTATTAATAGCACTATTACTATGAATGTAGCTACCAATATTACTCTACTTCTACGACTAATACTACTCCTCCTAGTAAAACTACTACAGCTATTGCTACTCCAACTACTACAATTACTACTCCTATTGCTACTGCTACTACTACTTCTATGGCTACTACTTCTCCAACTACTGCTACTACTATTACAATTGCTACTACAACAACAACAACTACTTCTTCTAATATAACTACTACTAGCACTGCTGCTGCTGCTGCTACAACTACTTTTGCTACTATGACGAGTACTGATGCTACTAGTACTGGTGCTACAACAACAATAACTATTGCTGCTACTATGATAACTACTACTATAGCTAGTACTAGTACTACTACTATTACTACTACTACTCCCGCTTCTACTAGTACTGCTGTTGCTACCACTACTGCTACTACAACTACTATAGCTACTGCTTCTACCACAATAGCAGTAGTAGTAGGAGGAGGAGGAGGAGGAGGAGTAGTGGTAGCGGTAGTAGTAGTAGTAGTGGTAGTAGTTGCAGCAGCAGCAGTAGTGGTGGTAGTAGTTGTAGTGGTAGTAGTCGTAGCAGTAGTATCAATAGTAACAATAGTTGTAATAGCAGTAGTAGCAGTAGTTATTGTAGAAGTGGTGGTACTAGTAGTAGTAGCAGTAGTAGTAGCAATAGTAGTAGTAGTTGTTGTTGTTGTAATAGAAATAGTAGTAGTAGTAGTAGTAGTAGTGGTAGTAGTAGGAACAGTATTAGTAGTAGCTGTTGCAGTAATAGTAGTAGCAGTAGTAGCAAAAGTGATACTAGTAGAAGTAGTAGCGATGGTAGTAGTAGCAGAAGTTGTAGTCGTAGTAGTAATAGTTGTGGCAGATGTAGTAGCAGCAGCAGCAGTAGTAGTAGTTATTATTGTTATTGTAATTGGAGAAGTAGTTTTAGAAGTAGTATTTGTTATTGGAGTAGTAGTATTTATTTTTATAATAGTAGTACTAGTGGCAGCAGTAGTAGTAGTAGTAGTAGTTGAACTACTAGTAGTAGAGGTTGTAGTAGCTATCAGAGTTGTGGTTGCAATTGTAGCAGTAATAGCTGTAGTAGTTATAGTAGTTGTAGTAGTAGCAGTAGTTGCTGTTGTAGTGGTTGTAGTAGTAGCAGTAGTTGTTGTTGTAGTGATTGTAGTAGTAGTAGTAGTTGCTGTTGTAGTAGTAGTAATAGTAGTAGTGGTAGTAGTTATTATTGTAGTAGCAACGGTAGTAGTAGTAGTCGTAGTAGCATTAGTTGCAGCAACTATAGCAAGAGCTAGATTAGGAGTAATAGTAGGAGTAGTACTAGTTGGATTATTGGTAGTGGTGGTGGTACTAGTAGTTAAAGCAAGAGTTGGCATTGGAGTAGTAGTAGTAATAGTAGTAGCAGTAGTAATAGTAGAAGTAGTGATAGCAGAAGTAGTATTTGTAGTAGTAAGAGTAGTAGCTGTAATAATAGGAATAGTAACAGGAATAGCATCGGTAGCAGTAGTAGCATTAGTTGTTATAGTAGAAGTGGTAGCACTAGTAGTAGCACTAATAGTAGTACTAGTAGTTAGTGTAGAATTAGTAGTAGCATAAGAATTAGTAGCAGTATTTGTAGGAGAAGTAGTAGTAGTACTAGCTATAGCAATACTAGTAGCAGTGGTAGCAGTAGGAGAAGAAGTAGGTATAGTAGTAGGAGAAGAAGAAGGTATAGTAGTAGTAGTAGCAGTAGTAGTAGTGGTTGTAGTAGCAACAGTAGCAGCAACTACAGTAGTGGTAGTAGTAGCAGTTGTTATAGCAGCAGCAGCAGCAGTAGAAGCTGAATGAGTAGAAATAGTAGTAGTAGCCGTAATAGTAGTAGTAACAAAATTTGTATTAGTAGCAATAGTAGCAGTAGTAGTAGTAGCAGTAGTTGGAGTATCATCGCGGTAGCAGTAGTTATAGTAGTAGCGCAGCAACTGTAGTAATGCATGTAATCGTAGTAGTAGTAGTAGTAGCAGTAGCAGCAACAACTGTAGTAGTGCAAGTAATAGTAGTAGTAGTAGTAGTAGTAGCAGTAGCAGCAGCAGTAGTAGAACGAACAGCTGCTGCAACAGCAGTAGCAATAGTTATAGTAGTAGTACTAGTAGTAGTTGCTATAGTGGAGGTAGTAGTTGTAGCAGACGAAGTAGTACCAATAGTAATAGTAGAAGTAGTAGGTTGAGAAGTAGTTGTAGTAGTTGTAGCAGTAAAACTTGTAGTAGTAGTAGTTCTAGTAGTAGTAGTAGCAGTAATAGCAGTAGTAGTAGTTGGATCAGCAGCGGAAATACCTGTAGTAGTAGTATTAGTATTAATAGCAGCAGTAATAGCAGTGATAGCTATAGTTGTAGTAGTAGCAAATGTTGTAGTAGTAGTAGTTGTAGATGTAGTAGCAGTAGCAGAAGTAATAGTAGTAGAAGTGGTGGAAGTAGTAGTAGTGGAGTTAGTAGTTATACTAGTAGCAGCAGTAGTGGTTGTAGCACTAGTAGTATTAGTAGGAGTAGCAGTAGTTGTAGTAACAGAAGTAGTTGAAATAGTAATAATATTGTGAAAAGTAGCAATCGTAGCAGCAGTAATAGTAGTAGAAGTAGTAGCTGTAGTAGTAGTTGTGGTAGTAGTTGTAGTAGAAGTAGTAGTTGTACTCATAGTGGTATTTGCAATAGCAACAATACTAGTAGTAGCAGCAGTGGAAGTAGTAGCCGTAATAGTAGCAGGAGTAGTATTAGTAACACTAGCATATGCAATAGTCACAGTAGTAGCTGCAACAGAAGTAGTAGTAGTAGTCATAGTAGCTACAGAAGTAGAGTTGTAGTAGTAGAACTAGTAGTAGTAGTAGTACTACTAGTAGTAGTAGTAGTAGTAGTAGTAGTAGTAGTAGTAGTAGTAGTACTAGTAGTAGAAGTTAGAGTTGGGGTAGTAGTAGTAGGAGTGGTAGAAGCAGAAGGAGTTGGAGTAGGAGTAGTAGTAGCATTAGAAGGAGTGGGAGTGTTAGCATTAGTAGTAGTAGTTATTGTTGTTGTTGTAGTAGTTTTAGTATTAGTAGTAGTAGGAGTAGTAGAAGAAGTAGCAGCAATTCTACTAGTTATAGAAGTTATTATTGTTATTGTTGTTGTTGTTGTTGTTGTAGTAGTAGTAGTAGTAGTAGTAGTAGTAGTAGTAGTAGTAGTAGTAATTATAGTAGTAGTTGTTGTTGTGTTTGTAGTAGTCGTGGTTGTAGTAGTACCAGCAGAAGTAGTAGGAGTTGGATTAGGAGTAGTAGCAGGCATAGTAGTAATTGGGGTAGGGGTAGTGGTAGTAGTAGGAGTAGTAGTAGTAAGAGTTAGATTAGGAGTGGTAGTGGAAGTAGTAGTAGGAGTAGTAGGAGTAATAGTAGTAGTTGTAGTAGTAGTAGTAGTATAGTAGTTGTTGCGACAATAGTAGCAGTAGTACAAGTCATACTAGTAGCAGTAGTAATATTAGTTGTAGTAGTAGTGGCAGTAGTAGTGTAGTAGTAGTATCAACAATAATAGTAGTGGTAGTTGTTGTAGTAGTAGCAGTAGTAGCAGTAGTAATTGTAGTTGTAGTTGTAGTTGTTGTAGTAGTAGCAGGTGCAACGACATCAAAAGTAGTAGTAGTAGTTGTAGCAGTAGTAGTAGTTGGAGTAGTTGTAGTAGCCGTAGGAGTAGTTGTAGCGGCAGAAGTTGGAGCAGGAGTAGCTGTATGAGTTGTAGTGGTAGTAGTTGTACTAGAAGGAATAGTAGTAGTAATAATGGTAGAAGTAGTAGTAGTAGTAGGACTAGCAGTAGCAGAAGTAGTAGTAGTAGTAGTAGTCGTAGTAGTTGTAGTAGTGTTAGTGGGAGCAGTAGCAGTAATAGTACTAATAGCAATAGTTGTAGCAGTAGCAATAGTGGCTGTCGGAGTAGCATTAGCGGCAGCTAAAGCAGTAGTAGTAGCTAGAGTAGTAGTAGTAGTAGTTGTTGTGGTTATTTTTGTAGTAGTAGTGGTGGTAGAAGTATTAGTAGTAGGAGGAGTTGAAGTAGGAGTAGTCGTAGACATAGCATTAGATTTAGTAGGCGTAGTCATAGTAGTTGGAATAGTAGTAGCAATAGGAGCTGGATTAGCAGTAGTAGTGCAGTAGTGGTAGGAGTAGTAGGAGTTGTAGTTGTTGTAGTAGTAGTAGTAGTAGTAGTAGTATAGTTGTAGTAGCGACAATAGTGGTAGAAGTACAAGTCATAGTAGTACCAATAGCAATAGTAGTTGTAGTAGCTATAATAGTAGTACTGTAGTAGTAGTATCAACAATAGTAACAGTAGTATTTGTTGTAGTAGTTACGGTAGTAGCAACAGTACTAGTAGTAGTAGTAGTAGTAGTAGTAGTAGTAGTAGTAGTAGTAGTAGTAGTAGTAGTAGTAGTACTGGTAGCAGAAGTAGTGGTAGTATAAGTAGTAGTTGTAGAAATAGTGGTAGAAGTAGTTGTTGTAGTAGCAGTAGTAGTTGGACTAGTAGGAGTCGTAATAGTAGTAGTAGCAGTAGTAGTAGTTGTAGTAGTAGCAGTTGTAAATGTAGTAGAAGTATTAATAGGAGTTGTAGTAGTAGTAGTGATATTAGTAGTTGCATCAGAAGTAGTAGTTGTAGTTTTAGTAGTAGTGGTAGTAAGTGTAGAAGCAGAAGCAAGAGTACTAGTAGTGGTAGTACAATTTGTACTAGTAGTAGCACTAGCACTAGTTGTGATAGCAGTATTGGTAGTCGTAGTAGTAGCGAAAGTTGTGGTGGTGGTAGTAGAAATTGTAGTTGTAGTAGTAGTGGTAGGAGTAGTTGTATGAATAGGTGCAGGAGATGGAGTAGTAGTAGGAGGAGTAGTAGTAGTGGTTGGAGTAGTAGTTGTAGTTGTAGGATTAGTTGTTTAGTAGTAGTATCAACAATAGTAGCTATAGTTGTAGTTGTAGTAGTAGCAGTAGTAGGAGCAGTATTGTATTATTATTATTATTATTATTATTATTATTATTATTATTATTATTAGCAACAACATCAAAAGTAGTAGTTGTAGTAACCATTGTATTAATAGTAGCAGTTGTTGAAATAGTAGTAGTAGGAGTATTTACAGTAGCAGTAGGACTTGTAGTAGAGGTAGAAGTTGGAGCAAGAGTAGTAGTAAGAGTTGTAGTAGTACTAGAAGGAATAGAAGTAGTAGTTGTAGAAAGAGTAGGAGTAGTAGTAGTAGTTGTTGTTGTTATAATTGTAGTAGAAGTAGTAGCAGTTGCAGTAGTAGCAAGTAGCAGCAAAAAGTTTGTAGTACCCGTAACATTAGTAGTAGTTGTGTAGTAGTTTGTAGTATAGGATAGTAGCAGCGTAGTAGTAATAGTAGTTGTACTAGTAGGCAGAGTAGTAGTAGAATTCAGTAGTAGTAGTAGTAACAGTATTAATAGTAGTATGTGAAGTAGTCGTAGAAGCAAGCAATAGCAGCAGTAGTTGCAACGATAGTTGTATAGTAGTAGTAGGAGTAATAGTAGTAGTGAGTTAGTCCGGATTAGTAGTCAGTAGTAAGTAGTATAGTAGTCTCGTAGTAGTAGTAAGCGTGGTGGTAGTAGTAGTAGTCGTAAACAAAGTAAAGAGTCGTAGTAGTAGTAGCAGCAGCAGCAGCCAGTAAAGTAGTACCATTAGTAGTAGTATAAGAAGTAATAGTAGTAGCAGTTGTAGGTTTAGTAATAGTAGCTATAGTTGTAGTAGAGGTAGTAGTAGTTGTTGTTATAGTAGTAGTGATTGTAGTAGTTGTAGTTGTAGTAGTAGTAGTGCTACTAGTAGTAGTAGTAGTTGTGGTGGTGATGGTAGTAGTAGAAGAACAAGAAGTAGTAGTAGTAGTAGTACTAGTATTAACTGCGGCATTAGTACTAGTAGTAGCAGTTGTAATAGTAGTAGTAGTAATGGCGTAGTGGTAGTAGTAATAGTACAAGCAATAGTAGCAATAGTAATAGTAGTAGTAGTAGTAGTAGTAGTAGTAGTAGTAGTAGTAGTAGTAGTAGTAGTAGTAGTAGTAGTAGTAATAGTTGTAGCTACAGTAGTACCAGTAGTAGCAGCGGTAGCAATAATCATAGTAGTAGTGGTAGTTGTGGCAGCAGTAAAGGTAGTAGTGGTTGTTGCTGTAGTAGTAGTAGTAGAAGTAGTTATAGTAGTAGTAGAACTAGCGGTAGTGGCATTAGTAGCAATAGTGGCAGTAGTTTTGGTCGTAGCGGCGGTTGCAAAAGCAATTAAAGTGGTGGTGGTTGTAGTCGTAGTAGCAGTAGTTGTTGTACCGGTAGTATTAGTAGGAGAAGTAGTAATAGTAGTAGTACCATTTGCAATAGTAGTAGCAGCAGCGGTAGCAAAAGTAGTAGCAATAATTGTAGTTGTTGTGGAAGTAGCAGTAGTAGTATAAGTTATAGTACTAATAGCAGTAGTAGCAGTAGTACAAATAGTAGTAAAAGTAATAGCAGTAGCAAATGTTGCAGTAGTAGCAGTAGCAGATGTTACAGTAATTATACGATTCATAGTCGCAATAGTAGTTATTGTTGTTGAAGTTGCAGTAGTATTTGTAGGAGTTGTAGTAACAGCTGTAGTAGTAAGAGAGGTAGTAGTCCCAGTAGTTGCAGTAGCTCTAGTAGTACTTGTTGTAGTAGTAGCAGTAGTAGTACCAGTAGTAGCATTAGTAGCAGTAGTAGCATTAATAGTAGTAGTAGTAGTAGTCGTACTAGGAGTAATAGTTGTAGTAGCAGTGGTAATAGTAAAAGCTGTAGTAGGAGTAATAGCAGTAGAAGTGTTATCAATAGTAGTAGTAGTAGTAGTAGTAGTAGTAGTAGTATTAGCGGCAGCAGCAACAACAATAGTAGTAGTTGGGTTAATAGTAGTAGTAGCAGTAGTAGACGAAGTAGGAGTAGTAGTATCGTTAGTAGTAGGAGTAGTAGTCATTGTTGTTAAGTAGCAGCAGCAGCAGCAGTAGTAGTATTAGAAGCTGTAGTAGTATTAGAAGAAGTAGTAGTAGTAGCAGCAGCAGTAGCAACAGCAGTCGTAGTAGTAGTATTAGTAGTAGCAGTAATAGTAGGAGTAGTAGCAGCAACAGCAGCTGATGTTGTAGTACTACGAGCTGTAGTGGTTGTTCTAGTAGTAGTCGTTGTAGCAAGAGATATAGTAGTAGTCGTTGTAACAGCAGCAGCAGTAGTAGAAGTAGTAGCAGCAATAGTTCTACTACTAGTAGTTGTTGTAGTAGTAGTTGCAGTTGTAGCTGTAGTAGTAGGAGTAGTCGTAGCAGTAGTAGCTGCAGTAGTAGCAGTAGTAGCCGCAGTAGTAGTAGTAGTAAAAGTAGTAGTAGTAGTAGTTGCAATAATATTAGTTGTGGTAGTAGCAGTAGTAGTCGCCATAGTAGCATTAGTAGGAGTTGTAGTAGTAGTAGGAGTAGCAAAAGTAGTTGCTGTAGTAGTAGTAGTTTTTGTTGTTCAAGTAGCAGTAGTGTTAGTAGTGATAGTAGTAGTAGCAGTAGTAGTAGTAGAAGTAGTAATTACAGTAGCAGAAGCAATTGTAGTTGTAGTAGTTTCAGTAGAAGTTGTGGTAGATGTAGTAGAAGTTGTAGCAGCACTAGTAGCAGTGGTAATAGAAGTATGAGTAGTAATAGTAGTTGCAGCAGCAGTAGTAGCAGTAGTGTTAGCAGCAATAGTTATAATAGTATTACTAGTAGGAGTAATAGCAGTAGTAGAAGATGTAGCAATAGTAGGAGTGGTAGTACCATTAGACGTAGTACTAGTAGTAATAGGTGTTGTAGTTGCAACAACAGTACCAGTAGTAGTCGTAGGAACTATAGTAGTATAGAAGTAGTAGTTGCAGTAGTAGTTGTTGTAGTAGCTGGAACAGCAACAACAATAGTAGTAGTTGTTGTTGTTGTATTTGCAGTAGTAGAAGTGTTAGTAGTAGCAGTTGTGGTAGTAGTAGCAATAGTAGCCGTAGAAACAGTAGTAGTAGCAACAGTAGTAAAAGTAGTGTTACTACTACTACTAGTAGTAGTAGTAGTTGTTGTTGTTGTTGTAGTAGTAGTAGTAGCTGATGTAGTAGTCTTTGTACTTGAAGATGTGGTATGAGAAGTAGTAGTAGTAGTTATAGCAGTAAAAGTAGTAGTGATAGTAGGAGTAGTGGCAGTAGAAGGAGAAGTTTTAGTAGTAGCAGTAGGTGTAGTAGTAGTAATAGTAGTAGTGGTGGTGGTAGTAGTTGTAGCCGTAGAATAAGTTGTATTAGTCGCAGTAGTAGCAGTTGTAGTAGTAGTAGAGGTAGTAGTACTAGTCGCAGTAGTAGTTGTAGTAGTAGTAGTAGTAGAATTAGTAGTAGTAGTACCAGTAGTAAAAGCAGTAGTTGTAGTAGTAGGAGAAGTAGCCGTAGTAGAAGCAGCCATAGTAGTAATCATAGTATTGGGAAAAGCAGTAGTAGGGGAAGCAGCTGCAGCAGCAGCAGCAGTAGTAGTAGTTATAGTAGTAGTAGTAGTCGTGGTTATGACTGTTGTACTAGGACTAGTAGCAGTAGCAAACGTTGCAGTAGTAGTTGCATTAATAACTATAGTAGTAGGAGTAGTAGCAGTAATAGCAGTAGTTGGTGTAGTAAGAGAAGTACTAGTTGTAGTAATTGTAGCAATTGTAGTCGCACTGGTAGTAGTAGTTGTAGTAGTAGTAGTACTAATAGCAGTAGTGGTAGTAGTAGCTGTAGTAGTAGTGGTGGTGGTGGTGGTGGTAGGAGTAGCAATAATAGTACCTGTTGTAGTCGTAGAAGTAGTAGAAGCAAGAGTAGTAGCTATAGTTATTGTAGTAGGACTAGTAGTAGGTGTCGTTTCTGTAGTTATAGTTGTAGTAGCTGTAGTTGTAGTAGTTGTAGTGGTTAGAGTGGTATTAGTAATATTAGTAGTAGTAGGTGTAGTAGTAGCAGTAGTAGTAGAGGTAGTAGTAGCAGTAGTAGCAATACTAGCAGTAGTTGCAGTAGTAATACTAATAGTAGTAGCAGAAGTTATAGTGCTAGTAGTAGTAGTAGTAACAGTAGTCGTACTAGTGTTTGAAGTAGTGTAGTACTATTCATAGTAGTAGCTATAGTTGTAGTAGTAGTATTAATAGTATTAGCAACCGTAGCCACAATAGTAGCTGAACTGGCAGTAGTAGTTTTAGTTGTAGTAGTAGCAGTTGCAGCAGTTGCATCTGTTGCAGTAGTAACTGGAGTAGTAGTAGTAGCAGTAGTAGCTCTAGTAGTAATGGTACTAGTAGTAGTAGTAGTAGTAGTAAAAGTAGTAGTTGTCATAGTAGTAGTAGTAGCAGCAGCAATAGCAGCAGTAGTACTGGTACTAGTAGTAGTTGTAGCTATAGTAGCTGTAGTAGCTGTTGTAGTACTAGGAGGAGGAGTAGTAGTAGTAGATGTAATAGTTGTAGTAGTAGTAGTAATAGTAGTAGTACTGGTGTTAGTAGCAGTAGCAGTTGTTGTTATTGTTGTAGTGGTAGTCATACTGGTACTAGTACTAGTAATAGAAGTAGTAGTTGTTGTTGTTGTCATTGAAGTACGAGTAGTAGTAGTAGTAGTAGCTTTAACAGTAGCAGTTGTAGTACTAGTAGCAGTCGTACTAGCGGTAGTAGTAGTAGTAATAGACACAATAGTTGTTGTGGTAGTAGTAGTAGCAGTTGTAGCAATAGCAGTAGTAGTAGTTATAGTAGAAATAGCAGCAATTGTAGCAAAAGTAGTTGTAATGGTAGATGTAGTAGTAGTGGTAGTAGTAATCATAGTAGCAATAGCAGCAGTTGTAGCAGTCTAAGTAGTGGTAGAAGTAGTAACAATAGCGGCCATAGTAGCAGCAGTAGCAATAGTAGTAGAAGTCATAGCAATAGTAAGAACACTACTACTACTACTAGTAGTAGTAATTATAGTAGAAGTTGTAGTAGAAGTAGTAATTGTTGTTATAGTAGTACTAGTAGAAGTAGTTGTTGTAATGGTAGTGGCAGTAGTAGTAGTAGCAATAGTAGTTATAGTAGTAATAGTTGTAGGAGAAGTAGCATTATTGACAGTAGTAGTGGTGTCCGTAGTAGTAGTAGTAGTAGTAGCAGCAGCAGCAACAGCCATAGTAGTAGTTGTTGTAGAAGAAGTAGTAGTTGTAGTAGTTACTATTGTTATAGGAGAGGTAGTAGTAGCAGTAGTAGTAGTAGCAAGAACAACAGTAGTAGTAGTAATTGTAGAAGAAGTAGTAGTAGCAGTGATTATTGTTATAGGTGAGGTAGTTGCACTAGTAGTAGCACTAGTGGCAGCAGTTGTTATATTGTTGTTGTACTAGTAGCACTAGTAGTAGCAGTAGTTGTAATAGTAGTAGTAGTAGTCGTCGTCATAGTAGTAGCAGTAGCAGTAGTAGAAGTAGCAGCAACTGTAATTGTTGTAGTTGTAACAGTAGATGTAGCAGTAGTGGTAGATGCAGTACTAGTTGTTGTAGTAGTAGTAGTAGCAGGAACATTAGCAGAAGTAGCAGTAGTAGTAGATGCAATTGAAGTTGTAGTAGTAATTGCAGTAGTAGTAGAAGCAGTTGTATTAGTCGAAGTGGTGGTAGCAGTTTTAGTAGTAGCTGCGTAGAAGCAATAGTAGTAGTAGTAGAAGAAGTAGTTGTAGTTGTCGTATTATTAGCAGTAATAGTTGTAGAAGAAGTGGAAGTAGTAGTAGTAGAAGTAGTGATAGTAGCAGAAGTGGTAGTAGTTTTTGTGTTGTAGTAGTACAAGTAGTAGTAGCAATACTCGTAGAAACAGTAGTAGTAGTAGCAGCAGTAGTATTAGTTGGAGTCGGAGTACTAGTAGTAGCCATAGTAGTAGCAGTAGTAGCAGGGGTTGTAGAAGAAGAAGTTGTAGTAGTAGTAGTAGTAGTAGTAGTAATTATAGTAGCAGTCAAAGTAGTGGTAGCAGTATTTGCAGTAGTAGTAATAGTTGTAGAAGTAATAGTAGTAGTTGCAGTAATAGCAGTAGAAGTTGTAGCAGCAATACTAGTAGTAGCAGTAGCAGTAGTAGCAGTAGCAATATTAGTTGGAGTAGCAGAAGTTGTAGTGAGAGTAGTAGTAGCAATAGTAATGGTAGTAGGAGAAGTAGTAGTAATGGCAGTGGTAGTGGTAGCCGTAGTATGAGTAGCAGCAATAGAAGCATTTGCGGTAGAAGTAATAGTAATAGTTGTAGTAGTTGTTGTTGAAGTTGTAGTTGTAGTTGTTATTATTATTGTAGGAGAGGTTAGTAGTAGTATTAGTAGTAGTAGTTGTTGTTGTTGTTGTTGTTGTTGTTGTAATAGTTGTAGTTGTAGTTGTTATTGTTGTTGTGGGAGAGGTAGTTGTAGTAGTAGTAGTAGTAGTTGAAGCATTAGTATTTGTTTGTTGTACTAGTAGCACTAATCGTAGCAGAAGTTGTAATAGCAGTAGTGGTAGAAGTAGTCGTAGTAGTAGTAACGGCAATAATAATTGTAATAGTGGTAGAAGCATTAGTCTTTGTTGTTGCAACAGTAACAGTAGTAGTAGATGTAGTTGTTGTTACAGTTGTAATTGTAGTAGCAGTAGCAGCCGTAGTAGCAATAGTAGTATTAGTAGAAGTTGAGGTAGTAATTGTTGTAGTACTTGTAATAGTAGTAGAGCTAGTAGAGGTAGTAGTAGCACTAGTGGTAGTAGTACAAATAGTAATAGTAGTAGAACTATTAGTCGTAGTTGTTGTAGTAGTAGTAGTAGTACTAGTAGTCACAGTAGTGGTAGTGGCAGTAGTAGTATTAGTTGGAGTAGCAGTATTAGTAGTGGCAGTAGTAGTAGAAGTAGTAAAAGTAGTAGGGGAAGTAGTAGTAGTGGCAATAGTAATAGTAGTCGTAGTAGTAGTTGTAGTTGTTATTGGCTGAATATCAGTAATTGTAGTAATAGCAGTAGTAGTAGTAGCAGATGAACTAGTGGTAGTAGTATTTGTAGCAGTAATAATAGTAATAGAAGTAATAGTAGTCATAGTAGTAGTAGCACCAATAATAGCGTAGAAGTAATACTAGTCATAGCAGTAGGAGTAGCAGTAGCTGTAGTTTTACCTGGAGTAGCAGTAGCAGTAGCAGTAGTAGTAAGAGTAGTAATTGTAGTTGGAGACGTTGTAGTTATTGCAGTAGTAGTAGTATTAGAAGTAGCAGTCGCAGTAGTAGTGGTAGTGGTGGCAATTGCAGTAGTAGTAGCAGCACTAGTAGCATTAGTAGCAGCAAGTTTAGTAGTTGTTGTAATAGTTGCGGCAAAAGTTGTAGTAGTGGTAGTGTAATGCAATAGTAGCAGTAATAATAGCATTAGCAGTCGTAGTAGTGGTAGTAGTTATCACTGTAGTAGTAGTAGTAGTGGCAGCAGTAGTAGTGGTGGCCATGGTTGTAGCAGCAGCAGGAGTAGCAGTAGCAGTAGTAGTAGCAGTGGTAGTAGCAGTAGTAGTAGTAGTGGTAGTAGTTGTTGTTATCAAGCTTTTAAATCTTCGCCGAAACTGAACCGTTTTGGCTGAAACGGTTTGGTTTCGGCCAGTGCCGAAATGTATCGGCCAAACTCGTTTCGATTTTAGGGTTTTCGATGGCGGCGAGCGCTGAGCGAGCGTGGAGAGCAGGGCTCGCATGGGGAGAGCATGCAGCGAGTGCACGTGAGGAGAGCACGCGGGGACAGCATGTAGTGAGCTGATGCGGGGACAGCTCACAGTGAGCTCACGCAGGTAGAGCGCGCAGCGAGCTTGCATGGGCAATGCAAGCAGCGAGCTGGCACGGGGACAGCACACAGCGAGATCGTGCGGGAAGTGTGTGCAGCAAGCTCACACAGGGAGAGCATACAGTGAGCTCAGGTGGGGAGAGCATGCAACAAGCTCACACAGGCAGAGTGCGCTGCGGGCTCACGTGGGGACAGCGTGCAGTGAGCTTGCGCGGGAAGAGCATGCAGCGATCTCGCGCGGGCAATGCACGCAGCCAGCTTGTGAGGGCAGAGCATGCAGCGAGCTCGCATAGGCAGCGCGTGCAGCGACCTGGCGCGGGGACAGCTTGCAGCAAGCTTGGGCGGGGAGAGCATGCATCGAGCTTGCATGGGGACAGCGCACAGCGAGCTCATGCGGGTAGAGCATGCAGCGAGTTCAGGCGGGGACAGCGTGCGGAGAGCTCACGTAGGAAGATTGCACAACCATCTCCAGACTTGCACTTTCACCCTCATGCCAGCCTCTAGCTGTCACCCATGTACTCGCAGGCGCTAGAGGCCGGCGCAAGGGCGCGGGCTCGATGTCGATGAGGGTGCGCGCTCAAGCTTGCTGGCGTGAGGCAACGAGTGCAGGTGCGGTCTCGATGCCAGTGAGGGTGCGGGCATGGGCACGGGTGCGGGCTCGCCAGCGAGGGGGCGAGTGAGGCATGGGTGCCGGCGCCTGCCCTTAATGGCATGGGCCCCCACCCGCCCTCTCTGGCCTTGCTCGTGCCCTTGACAGCCATGCGCAAGGGCCTGTGCCCTTGCAGGGGCCACGCCTCGCCAGCCGCACGCCAGTGCCCGCTCACTGGTCTAGTAGCGAGTGAATAGTAGAGTTGCAATACTTTTCATGTGCATGCATGCATGGCTGCTCTACTATGGCCGTAATTTCCCCTGAACACTTCATATAGTGTGATATTTATTTTCTCATGGGTTATTAGACCACTTTTACTATTTGTTGTCAGCGAATATGGTTATGAATTTCATTTTGGACCTTCGATGTATGGTTATAGTTCAAAATTGCTGCCACGAAATCGCGCAGAACTAGTTGTTCTTGCTCATATGCCTATAAATGCTCGTTCGGATCATTCAGGTGCTGAATGTGTAATTTCACGCCGAGATATTTCAAACTTAATTGATGATGACTATAATGATGATGATGATGATGATTAGTTGTAATACGTTATAATTAATATATTATGTATATGTCAAGTACCGTTTATTGATAAGTTAAAGTAACTTATATTAATTTTTAACTTTTAATCATATTCATATTATTTCTCATATATTTTTTTATTCAGTAATATATATTAAAAATAGACTATATCAGTGATTAACTATCAAAATTAATTTTAATTAATTAAAATAATATTGAATATTTTGGTAAAATTAATTATAAATTTTTCCTAATTTTCAAATTTGTTTAAATTTTTTTTCAAAATTTTATCGTATTCTTAATTTGAAGTCAAAGTACAGTCAAAATATAGTCAAACTCTAGTCAACACACAATAAATAACTTAAAAAAATCTTTCGGCGGAAACAAAAACCGAAATGTGCGAAATGGCCAAAACGTATCAGTTTCACTGGGTGCCGAAACCAAGATTTATAAACTTGGTTGTTATGGTAGTTCTACTAGTAGAAGCAATATTTGTAATATAGTAGTAGTAGCAGTCATCGTAGTAGAAGCAGCAGGAGTAGCAGTTGTACCCATAGTAGTAGTAGAAGTTGTCGTTGTACTAGTAGTAGTATTAATAGTAGTAGTGATAGTAGAGTAGCAATAGTAGCTGTAGTAATCGTATTGGCAATTGTAGTGGTAGTTGCAGTAGTAGTAGCAGAAGTAGTAGTTGTTGTAGTAGTAGGAGCAGTAGTAAGAGCAGTAGTAGCAGCATCAGTAGTAGCAGTAGCAGTAGTAGTAGCCATCGTAGAAGTGGTACTAGCAATAGTAGTAGTGACAGAAGTAGCCATAGTAGTAGTACTAGTAGTAGTAGAAGCAGTAGCCGTAGTAGTAGAAGTAGTATTAGTAGTCGTAAGAGAAGTAGTCGTAGCTGCAGCAACAACAGTAGTTGTAGTAGTAGTGGTGGTGGTAGTAGTAATACTACTACGAGTAGTAGTAGTAGTAATAGTAGTAGTAGTAGTAATAGTAGTAGCAACAGAAGTAGTGGTAGTAGTAGAAGTTACAGTAGCAGTACTTGTAGTAGTAGTAGTAGCAATAGCAATGGTAGTTATAGTATGAGTAGTACCAGTAGCAATAGTAGCAATAGCAGTAGCCATAGTAGTAGCAGTACTACAAATAGCAATAGCAACGGTAGTAGCAGTAGTAGTTGTTGTTGTTGTAATAGTAGTGGTGGTAGTAGTAGTAGTAGTAGTAGTAGTAGTAGTAGTAGTAGTAGTAGAACTCGTAGAACTAGTAGAAGTAGTAGTTGAAGTAGTAAAAGTAATAGCAGTAGTATGAGTAGTGGAGTAGTAGAAGCTGTAGCAGTAGTTGAGGTAGTCGTAGTGTAGCAGCAACAGTAGTTTGTAGTAGGATAATTAGTAGTAGTTACTAGTAATAGTAGCAGCAAACAACACAACAGTAGCTGTAGCAGCATTAGAAGTAGTAGTAGTAGTAGTAATAGTAGTTATAGTGTATTGTAATAGCAGTTGTAGTAGTAATAGTAGCAGTAACTGTAGTAGTACTAATAGCAGTGGTAGTAGTAATAGTAGTAGAATTAGAAATAGCAGCAACAACAGTAGTTGTACTAGTAGCAGCAGTAGTAGCAATAATAGAAGTAATAGTAGTAGTAGTTGTTGTTGTAGTTGTAGTAGTAGTAGTAGTAATAGAAGGAGCAGTAGCAGCTGCATTATTTGTAGTAGCAGTAGGCGTAGTAGTCGAAGAAGTACTAGGAGTAGTAGTTGTAGTAGAATCAGTAGCGATAATTGTATCAGTTGTCGTAGTAGGAGAAGCAGAAGTAGCTGTAGCAGCAGTAGTTATAGTAGCATTAGAAGTACAAATAGTTATAGTAGTAACAGTAGTAGTAGTCATAGCAGTCATCGTAGCAATAGAAATAGCACTAGCAGTAGCAGTAGCAACAACTGTGGTAATAGTAGTAGTCACAGAAGCAGCAATCGCTATAGTCGAAGTAGTAGTAGTAGTTCAAGTAGTAGCAGAAGGAGTAGTAGTTATAGTAGCTACAGTAGCAACAGCAGTAGCATGAGTAGCATTAGTAGTGGTAGTAGTAATATTAGTGTTTGCGGTAGTAGTAGGAGTAGTAGTAGTTGTAGTAGTAGTAGTAGTAGTAGTCATAGTAGTTGTAGCAGTAGTAGAAGTCGTAGCAGAGGTTGTAGTAGTAATAGTTACAATAGTAGTAGCAGTACTAGGTAATCGGAGTAGGTGTAGGAGTTGGAGTACCAGTAGGAGTAGTAGTAGTAGTAGTAGTAGCAGTAGTAGTATTAGTAGTAGTAGTAGTAGGAGAAGTAGTAGTAGTGGTAGCAGTACTAGTAGTAGTAGTAGAAGTAGTAGTAGTGGTAGCAGTAGTAGCAGTAGTAGCAGTAGTTGGAGTAGTAGTAGTAGTAGTATTAGTAGTAGTAGTAGTAGTAGTAGTAGTAGTACTAGTAGTAGTAGTAGTAGTAGTAGTAGTAGTAGTAGTAATAGTAGTAGCAGGAGTAGTACTAGTTGTAGTGGTATGAGTAGCAGTAGTAGTAATAGTAATGTAGTAGAATAAGTAGTAGTAGTAGGCGTAGTACTAGCAGTAGTAGAGGAAGTAGTAGTAGCAGCAGTAGTTATTGTAGTAGTAAGAGTGGTAGTTGGAGTAATAGTTGTAATTGTAGTAGTAGAAGTAGTAGTGGTAATAGTAGTAGTAGAAGTAATAGCACCAGTAGAAGTAGTAGTAGATGGAGAAGTAGTAGTAGTAATAGTAGCTGTAGTAATAGTAGTAGTAGTAGTAGTAGTAGCAATGGATGTATTAGTAGTAGTAGCAATACTACTAGAAATAGTAGTAGTAGTATTAGTAGCAGTAATAGTACTAGTAGTAGTAGTAAAAGTTAAAGTGGGAGTAGTAGTTCTACTAGTAGTTCTATAAGTAGTAGTTATAGTAGTGACAGTAGTAGTAGTAATAGTAGTAGTTGTAGTAATCTTACTAGTAGTATAACTAGCATTAGTTCAAGTTGTAGTAGTAGTAGTACTAATAGGAGTGATAGTAGTAGTAGTAGTAGTGGTGGTAATAGCAGTAGTAGAAGTAGTAGTAGTAGTAGTAGTAGGAATAGCTGTAGTAGAAGTGGTAGCAGTAGTAGTAGTTGCAGTAGTAGTAGTGGTAGTAGTAGTAGTTGTAGTGGTATTAGTAGTAGTAGTAATAATAGTAATAGTAGCAGTAATAGTAGTAGTGGTAGTAGTAGTAATAATAGTAATACTTGTTGTTGTTGTTTTTGTCATCGTAGTAGTAGTACAAGTAGTAGTAGTAGTAGTAGTTCAAGTTGAAGGAGTAGGGTTGGTGTTGGAGTGGTAGTATAAGTAGTAGTAGTAGTGGTGGTGGTAGTAGTAGTAAGGGTAGTAGGAGTAGTTGTAGTAGATGTATTGGGAGTTGTAGTAGTAGTGGTAGTGCTTGTAATAGTAGTCGAAGTAGTAGCGGCAGTAGTAGTAGTAGTAGTATTAGTTGCAGTATTTATATAGACGTAGTAGCAGTAGTAGTAGTAGCAATAGTAGTAGTAGTAGTAGTAGCCGGAGTACTAGTAGTAGTAGGAAAAGTTTTAGTAGTAGTACTAAAAGTAGTAGTAGTGGTAGTAGTAGTAGTTGTTGTAATAGTAGCAGCAATAGCAGCAATAGTAGTAGTAGTAGGATGATTAGTAATAGTAACAATTGTAGCAGTAGTAATCATTATAGTAATAGTACTAGTAGTAGTTGCAGTAATAGTGGTTGCAGTAGTAGTAGTTGCAGTTGGACTAGTATTATTAGTTGTAGAAGAAGAAGACGTAGGAGTTGTAGCAGTAGTAGTAGTCGTAGTAGTTCTAGTCATACTAGAAAGTGTTGGAGTTGGGGTAGGAGGAGGAGTAGTAGTAGTAGTACTAGTAGTAATAGTAGTAGCAGCTGTAGAAGAAGTCATGGTACTAGTAGTCGGAGTAGTAATAGTAGTAGCTATTTGTTGTAGTCGCAGAAGCAGAAGTGGTAGTTGTGGTAGTAGTAGTAGTAGTAGTGGTAGTAGTGGCAGTAGTAGCAGTAGTAATAGTAGTAGTGGTAGTAGTAGCAGTAGGAATAGTACTAGTAACTGTAGGAGTAGTAGTAGTAGCCATAGATGTAGTAGCAGTAGTAGTTGTAGTGTGTGTTGAAGTAGTACTAATAGCAATATTATCAGTAGTAGTAACAGCAGCAGAAGTAGTAGTAGTAGTAGGAGAGGTTTTACTAGTCGTAGTAGTAGGAATAGTAGTAGTAGAAGTAGTAGTAATAGCCGTTATAGGACTAGTAGTAGTTGTAGTAGTCGTAGCTGTGATAGCCGTTGCTGCAGTCGTAGTACTAGTATTGGTAGTATTTATAGTACTGGTAGTAGCATTTGTAGCAGTAGTAGCAGTTGTATTGGTAGTAGTAGTAATTGTAGTAGTAGGATTAGTAGCAGCAACAACAATAGTTGTAGTGGTCAGTCTAGTAGTAGTAGTAGTCGCAATAGTAGTAGTAAGTGTTGTTGTAGTAGTAGAAGTAGTAGCAGCAGTAGTAGTAGTAGTAGTAGCGGTAGGTGTAGGAGGAGCAGTAGTTGTAGTAGTAGTAGAAGTAGTAGCAGCAGTAGTAGTAATAGTGGTAATAGTAATAGTAGTGCTATACGTTGTTGTTCTAGTAGTAGTAGTAGGAGGAGGAGGAGGAGGAGGAGTAGTAGTAGTTGTTGTTGTAGCAATAGTAGTTATAGGTGAAGTAGTAGAATTAGTAGTAGTAGTTGTAGTTGTAGTTTAGTATCTTTAGAAGTACTAGTAGTAGTATAGGAAGTAGTATAAGTAGTTGTTGCAGTAGAAGCAGCAACAGCAACAATAGTAGTAGTAGTAGTGCCAGTACTAGTAGTAGTAGGAGGAGGAGTAGTAGTAGTAGTAGTAGCAATTGTAATTGTCATGGTAGTAGGAGGAGGAGATGTAGTAGTAGTTGTTGTTGTTGCTATAATCGTTGTAGCAATAGTAATTGTAGTGCTTGTTGTAGTGGTTGTAGTAGTTGTAGTAGTAGAAGAAGTAGTAGCTATAGTAGTAGTAGCAATAGGAGTGGTAGTAGTAGCAGCAGTAGCAGTAGTAGAAGTATTTATATCAGTTGTAGTAGTAGTTGTCGAAGAAGTAGTAGTAGCAATAGTAGTAGGAGGAGTAGTAGTAGGAGTTTTAGTTGTTTTGCTATTAGCAATAGTAGTATTATTTGTAGTAATAGTAGTGTTGTAAGAGTAGTAGTATTATTAGTAGTTGCAATTGTACTAGTAGTCGTAGTTGTAGTAGAGGAAGCACAAGTAGTAGAAGTTGCAGCAGTAGTAGTTGTAGTAGTAGTAGTAGTAATAAGAGTAGTAGTAGTAGTAGTAGTAGTAGTAGTAGTAGTAGTAGTAGTAGTAGTAGTAGTGGCAGTTGCTATAGTAGTTGTAGCAATAGTAAAAGTAGTAGTTGCAGAAGTATCAGTAGGAGTAGTAGTAGTAGCTGTTGGAATAGTAGTATTAATTAAAGTAGTACTAGTAGCAATAGTAGTAATAGTAGTAGTAGCAGGAGTAGTAGTAGTAGTAGTTAAAGGGGAAGTTTTAGTAGTTGTTGTAGTAGTAGTAGAAGTAGTAATTGTAGTGGTAGTAGTAGTAGTAGTAGTAGTATTAGTAGCTGTAGTTGTAGTAGTAGTCCTATTTGTAGTAGTAGTAGTCGTAGTTGTAGTAGTAGTAGCAGCAGTAGCTGTAGTAGTTGTGGAAGTAGTAGTAGTAGTAGCAGTAGTTGTAATTGTATGTGGAGCAGCAGTAGTAGTAGAAGTTGTTGTAGCTTTAATAGCCGTTGTTGTAGTAGTAGTTGTAGTAGTAGCAGTTGTAGTTCTAGTAGTAGAAATAGCAATAAAAGTAGTAGTAGCAGAAGATGTAGTAGTCGTAGCCACAGAAGTTGTACTAGTTGGTGGAGGAGTAGAAGTAGTAGTTGTTGTTATTGTTGTGGTAGTAGTAATCGCAGAAGTAGTAGTAAGTGTTTTAGTGGTAATAGGAGGAGTAGCAGCAGCAGTGGGATTAGTACTACTAGTAGTAGGAGTTGTAGTAGTTGTTGTAGTAGTAGTAGTTGTAGTAGTAGTAGTGGTGGTAGATGTTGTTGTTGTAGCTATAGTAGTGGTAGTAGTAGTGGGAGTAGTAGTAGTAGCAGCAAGAGTAGTAGTAGTTGTTGTTGTTGTTGCAATAGTAGTATTAATTGTAGTAATAGTAGTAGTTGTAGGAGTATTAGTAGCAGTAGTTGTTGTAGTAGTGTAATAACAATAGTAGCAGTAGTAGTAGTAGAGGTAGTAGAAGAAGTAGTAGTTGCAGTAATGGCAGTAGTAGTGGTAATAGTATTATTATTAGTGGAAATTAGAGTAGTTGCACTCGTAGCAGTAGTAGTTATAGAACTAGTATTAGTAGTTGTAGTCACAACTGTGGTAGTCACAGTAAAAGTAGCAGTAGTAATAATAGCAGAGGTAGTAGTAGTAGTAGCAGTAGTAGTAGAAGTAGAAGTAGTAGTAACAACAACAGTAGTAGTTCTAGTAATAGTAAAGGTAGTAGTAGTTGTAGTAGGACTACTACTAGTGGTTGTTGTACTAGTAGAGTAGTAGTAGTTGTAGTAGCAGTGGGAGTAGGAGTAGTAGTAGTTTTAGTTGGAGTAGGAGTATGAGTAGTAGTTGTAGTAGCAATTGCAGTAGGAGCAGGAGTAGTAGTAGCAATACTTGGAGTAGTAGCTTTAGTAGTTGTAGTTACAAAAGTAGTTGTAGTAGTAGGTGTTGTTGTAGTTATAGTAGTAGGAGTACGAGTAGTATTAGTAGTAGTAGAAGTAGTAGCAGCTGCACCAGCAGCAATAAGTAGTAGTACTAGAAGTAGTAGTTGTAGTAGTTTTAGTAACAGTATCAGTACTAGTAGTAGAACTACTACTACTAGTAGTAGTAGCAGTGATACTAGTAGAGTAGTTATTGTTGCGGTGGTTGTAGTTGGACTGAGTAGTAGTTGTTGTAGTAGTCATAGCAGTAGGACTAGTAGTTGTTGTAGTAGGAGTTGGAGTAGCAGTAATAGGAGTAGTAGTAGTTGTTACAGTAGGAGTGGGAGTAGCAGTAGTAGTAGCAGTAGCAGTAGCAGTAGTACTTGTAGTTGTAGTAGTAGTAGATGTAGTGGCAGTGGTAGTAGTAGTAGGAGTAGTAGTTAGAAGAGGAGTGGTATTAGTAGTAGTAGCATTAGTAGTACTAGTAGTATTAGTTGTAGCCTCAGTAGTAGTAGTCATATTGTTGTTAGTTATAGTAGTAGAAGTAGGAGTTGGAGTAAGAGTAGAAGTAGTAGTTGTTGTAGTAGTAGCAATAGTAACAATAGCAGAAGTAGGAGTAGAAGTAGAAGTAGCAGAATTAGGAGTAGGAGTGGTTGTAGCAGTAGTAGTAGGAGGAGGAGGAGTTGGAGTAGGAGTAGTAGGAGAAGATGTAGTAGTGGTGGTTGCAGCAACAATAGAAGTATTAGTAGTAATATTAGTACTAGGAGTATTAGTAGCATTAGGAGTAGGAATAGCAGGAGTAAGAGTAGTAGTTGTTGGAGTAGTAGATGTAGTAGTTGTTGGAGTAGTAGTAGGAGTAGGAGTAGTTGTAGCAGTAGTTGGGAGTAAGAGCAGTAGTTGTAGCAACAGGAGTAGGAGTAGTAAGAGTAGTATTAGTTATAGTCATAGTAGTAGTAGTAGTAGCAATACTAGTATTACGAGTAGTAAAAGTAGGAGTAGTAGTAGGAGTAGTAGTAGTTGAAGTAGTGGTAGTAGCAGTCGTAGTAGTAGTAATAATAGCAATAGGAGTTGTAGTAGTAGTAGTAGTGGGAGGAGTTGTACTAGAAGTAATAGTGGTAGGAATAGTAGTAGTTGAAATAGTGCTTGTAGTCGAAGTACTAGTAGTCGTAGCAGTAATAGTAGTGGTAGTAGTAGTAGTAATAGGAGTAGTAGTTGTCAGAGTAGGGGTGGTAGTGGTAGTAGGAGTAGTAGTAGTAAGATGAGTTGGAGTAGGAGTGGTAGTAGGAGTAGTAGTAGTGGTAGGAGTAGAAGTTATAATAGTAGGAGTTGGAGCGGGAATAGTTGTCGTAGTAGTAGTAGTCATATCAACAGTAGGAATACTAGTTGAAATTGTAGTAGTAGCAGTAGCAGTAGTAGTTGTTATTATAGTAATAGTAGTAGTAGTAGTGATTGCAATAGGGGTAGTAGTGGTAGTAGCAGTAGCGGAAGGAGTTGTAGTTATAGTAGCAGTATCAGTAGTAGTATTAGTAACAGTACTAGTAGATGTAGTAGTTGTAGTAGTAGTAATAGTTGTTGTTGTAGTAGTAGTAGTAGCAACAATAAGAGTAATAGTGGCAGTTGTTGTAGTAGTAGTTATTGTAGAAACAACAGTAGCAGCAGTAGCAGTAATTTAATATTAGTAGTTGTAGTAGTAGTACTACGAGTTGGAGTAGGATTAGTAGTAGCAGTAGTAGTCGTAGTAGTAGTAGTTATTGTGGAAGTAGTAGCAGTAAGAATAGTAGGAGTAGTAATGGTTGTTGCTTTAGTAATAGAAGTAGTTGCAATTGTATTACTATTACCAATAGGGTAGTTGTAGTATTCGTGGTAGTAGTAGCAGTAGTGGTAGTAACAGTAGTGGTACTAGTAGTAGTAGTAGTAGGACTAGCAGTAGAAGTAGCAACAATAGCCGCAGCAGTAGCAGTAGTAGAAGTAGGAATAGATGTAGTAGGAGCAAGAGTAGTAGTAGAAGTAGCAAGAGTAGGAATAGGGGTAGAAGTAGTACTACGGCTGCAACAGGTACTACTACTATTACTACGGCTATTACTACTGCTACTAGAGCCAACACTACTGTATCAACTACTACTATAGCTACTGCTGCTGCTGCTACTTCCACTACTATTACTATGGTTACTATTACGATTACTACTGCCACTACTTCCACTGCTACTACTTCCACTTCTAATACTACTACTGCTGATACAACAACTGGTACTACTACTACTACTACTACTAATTTTATGATTACTGTATTTGCTAATACTAGTGATACTGGTACAAATATTACTACTACTGCAACTTCCCCTACAATAACAACAACAACTACTACTACTCTATCTCCCCCAACTATTATTGTTGTTACTGCTACTACTGCTACAACTACTGCTACTGCTATTACTACTACTATTTCCACAACTGCTACAACTGCTACCACTACTACTGCTGCTGCTAATGCTACCACCATTACTACAACTACTACTGTTACTACTACTACTTCTAATACTACAACTATAGCTGGTACAACAAATACTGCTATTACTGTTACAGCTACTGCAGCAAATACTACTTCTCCCACTACTAACACTTCTTCTACTTTTACTACTTCTCCTACCACTACTACTGCTACTACTGCTGCGACTACTACTACTACTATTGCTACTCTGCTAGAACTACTACTACTACTACTACTACTACTCTGCTAGAACTACTACTACTACTACAAATAATAATAATAATACTAATATTACTACTACTACTGCTGCTGCTAAAACTACTATTACACCTACTACCACTACTACTACTACTACTATTACTACTAAAACTACTCCTACTACTACTACTATTCCCAGCACTACTACTACTCCTAACACTCCTACTATTACTGTTGCTGCTGCTGCTATTACAACTACTACTTTGGCTACTACAACAACAACTACTACTACTACTCTTACTACGCCTACTACAACGATTACTACTACTACTAATATAACAACTACTACTAATGCTGCTGCTGCTGCTTCTGCTACTTCTACTACTACGACGGCTGCTACTACTACTACACCAACTACACTTACTAGTATTACTACAACTACTATGTTGTTGTAGTTAGTGGACCTACTAATCTATCTACCACTACTACTGCTCCTACTTCCACTAGTACTGTTGCTACTATTCATTCTCATAATATTACTGCTACTACCTCTAACATTACTACTACTACTACTACTACTACTACTATTACTATTACAACTCCTAATACTTCTACTACAGCTGCTACTTCTACTAGTTATTTTACCACTACTAACACTACTACTGTTGCACCTATAGCTATAACTTATACTACAATTGCTACTGTTATAACTACTACTACTACTACTACTATTACTACTACTAATACCACTACTATAGCTGTTGCTACTGCTACTACTCCTGTTGCTACTACTACTACTACTACTTCCGCTGCTGTTGCTGCTACTACTATTGCTACTACTACTGCTATTAATAATGCTACTATTACTCCTACTCCTACTACTACTACGCCTGCTCCTACTAGTACTACTACGACAACTACAACTTCTACTACTACTCCTACTTCAACTCCTACCCATACTACTACTCCAACTACTACAACTACCATTGCTATAACAACAACTACTACTGCGGCTGCTGCTACTACTGCTACTACTACTATTACTACTATTACTATTACTACTGTTACTACTATAACTACTACTCCTTTTACTACTACTACTTCTATTTCTACTACTAGTATTAGAGCTACTACTGATGCTGTTGTAGCTGCTACTACTACCACTATTATTAATGTCACTGTTGCTGCTACTCATACTACTACTGCAACTGCTATAAATAATAATACTACTACTGCTACTGCCAACGCAACTACTACTACTAGTACTACTCCAACTACTACTACTACAACTACTACCACTACCACTACAGTTTCTGCAACAACAACAATGACAATAACAACTACTACTCCTACTACTACTACTTCTATTACTACAACTTCTACTTCTACTCCATTTATTATTGCCACTAATGCTACTATCGCTCCAACTCCTACTGCTACTACTATTACTACTACTACTGTTGGTGCTCTAGCTTCTATTACAACTACTACTACTGTTGTTGTTGTTGCTACTGCTACTGCTGCTACTACTATTACTAATACTACTGTTGTGGCTGCTACGGCTACTACTTCTCCTACTCCTACTACTTGCATACTACTACTACTACTACTACTAATACTACTTCTGCTTCTACCACTATGACTACTACTTCCACTGCTATCACTGTTGCTACTGCTACTATGGTTGCTGCTACTACTACTACTGTTGTTGCTGCTGTTGGTAATACTACTACTTTTACAACTACTACAATTGGCGCTGCTACTGGTACTATACCGCTATTGCTACTACTTCTGTTAATGCTGCTGGTGTTGCTCCTGTTGTTGTTGTTGTTGCTGCTACTACTATGACTAGCATTACTTTACCTACTATAACTATTATTGTTACTGCTACTAGTACACAACTAATGCTATAGCATCTATTACTACCACTACTAGTACTACTGGTATTACTTTTCTTGCGAATAGTACTACTTCTACTAGTGCTACTACTGTTACTGCTATTATACCACTACTACAACTATTACTACTACTACTGATACTATTATCACTGCCATTGCTACTATTGCTACTATTACCACTAGTACGACCGCAACTACTACTGCTACTACTACAACAACAACTACCACTATGACAAGTATTAGTACCATTACTACTATTACTACTACTACTGCTACTGCTACAACTACTAATGCTACTGCTACTACTCTTACTACTACTATGACTACTAAAACCACTACTACCACCACCACTACTACTACTAATTCAAGGACTTTTGTTGTTGCTGCTACTACTACTACTACTACTACTACTACTGCTACTACTACAACTATTGTGACTACTGCCACTGCTACTACCACTAATACTATTATTACTACTACTAGTACAATTACGACTGCTACCCCTACAACTACTAATACTACTACTGCTCGTACTGCTGCTGCAACTACTTCTGCTATCACTACGACTACTACAACTACTTCAGCTACTATAAATACTACTAAAACTAATACTACTACGACAATACTACTACTATTACTAATATTAATACGACTACTACTACTAATACTACGACTACTACTAATGTTGTAACTGCTATTACTAGTACTACTGCTACTGCTACTACTATTGTTGCTACTAATGCTATGATGACTATTGCTGCTAATGCTACTACTTCTACTACTATTTGTGCTACTACTACTGCTACTATTACTTCTACTATTACACCTACTACTATTACTGCTATAATGACTACTGCTGCTGCTACTACTACTAGTACTACTATGAATGTTGTTGCGGCTACGATAGCTACTACCACTGCAATTGCAGCTACTACCAATGCTACTACTGCTAGTACTACAACTACTGCTACTACTACTCTGAATACCACACGTAATATGACATCTCCGACACAGTCCTACCACTACTACTCCTACTCCTACTACTACTGCTGCTATTACTACTACTACTCCTTTTGCTACTACTACTACTACTCCAATTACTACTACGAGTACTACTACTACTACTACTACTACTACTACTACTACTACTACTACTACTACTACTAGTACAACAACTACTACTACTATCATTACTACAACATCTACTTTTACTACTTCTGCAACTATGACTATTGCTACTACTACTTCTATTGAAGCGACTACTACTACTACTATTGCCACTGCTACTAGTACGACTACTACTGCAACTACTACTACTACTATTACATCTGCTACTCAGGTTACTACTACTACTACTACAACTACTACTCCTACTGCTACTATTGCTACAACAACAACAACTACTACTGTTACTACTTTTGCAACTACTAATACTGCTTCTACTACTGCTGTTGCTCCACTATTTCTTCCACAAATGCTAATACTACTTCTACTACTAATACTTATCCCTTTACTATTACTACTACTACTACTTCAGTTACTACTACTACTGCTACTCCTACTAATACTACTGCTGCTACCACTAATACTACTCCTACTAGTATTACTACTACTAGTATTGGTCCTACTACTACTACTACTAACACTACTTCTACTACTATTACTGTTACACTACTACTACTAACGCTAATACTCATTTGATTACTGCTACTACTACTATTGCTACTACGGCTACTACTGCTTCCATTGCAACCACAGCTACGACTGCTTCTGCTACTACTTCAGATACCACTACAACTACAACAAACAACAACAATAACAATAACAACTACTGTTGTTACTACTACTGGTACTACTACTACTTCTACTTTTGCTATTACTCCTGCTGCTATTATTGTTACCACTACTATTACTACTACTTTTACGACTACTACTACTACTGCTACTACTGTTACTACTACTACTACTATTACTACTATTACTACTACTAGTACTACTACTACCAATACAAATACTAAGACTATTACCAGTACTACTACTACTACTACTATTATTATTGGCCAGTACTTCTACTACTACTGCAACTACTACTACTACTAAAACTGCTACAGTAACAACAACTACTGCTGCTGCTGCTGCTACTACTGCTACTACTGCAACTACAACAACTAATACTACTACTTCTGCTGCAGCTACTACTACTACTAGTAGTACTACTACTACTGCTAATATTGTTGTTGTTGCTACTACTACTACTACACTACTACTAATATGATTATTTCTTCTTTTCCAACTACTGATGTTGATGCTGCAACAACAACAACTACTACTGCTAATACAACTACTGCTACTACTACTAATACTATTATTAGCACTACTATTGTTACTGTTGCTGCTACTGCAGCTACTACTAACACAACAACTACTAGTACTACTACTACTACCACTAGTACTACTGCTACTACTATTGCTACTACTGCTGCTGCTGCTACTACTACTACTAATTCTATTGTTGTTGTTGCTGCTGCTGCTACTATCGCTATTGCCATTACTACGACTGCTACACCTACTACTTCAACTACTATTACTATTGCTAATACAACTGCTACTGCTTTTACTACTACTGCTACTGCAACTGCTACTTCTAGAACAACAACAACTACTACTACTACTATGTCTACAACCATTATTACTACTCCTAATACTATTGCTGCTATTACAGCTAGGACTGCTACTACTACAATAGTACTATTCCTACAATAACTACTAATACTACTACTATAGGTACGATTGTTATTGATGTGACTACGACAAATGCTACTAGTAGTACTACCGCTACTACTACTGCTACTACTACTGCTAGTACTACGGCTACTACTACAACAACTAATGCTACTACTACTACTATTACTACTTCTACACTGCTACTACTTCAACGACTACTGCTACAACTACTCCTCCTACTGCTACAACTACTACTCCTATACTACTACTGTTACTACTATTACTACTATTACTTCTTCTAATACTACAGCTACTACTACTACTAATACTATACTACTATTACTACTACTACTCTAACTCCAACTCCTATTCCTACTACTATCCCTACTACAACTTCTGCTACTACTCCTCCTCCTACTACTATCCCTTGTACTTGTAATACTACTGCTGCTGCTACTGCTTCTAATACTACTACTACTTCGACAACAACAACAACAACAACAACAACAACTACTACTACTACTACTTATACGACTACTACTAGTGCTACTTCTATTACTAGTGCAACTATTACTACTTCAACTAGTACAACTAATACTACTTCTACTACTACTTCTGCTGCTACTATTCTTGCTGGTGCTGCTCCAGATGCTGCTATAACTGTTAGACCAACTACTACTACTCCGCTTACTACTACAACTACTATTACTATAGTTACTACTACTACTACTCTTACTGTTACTCGTACTACTACTTCTACCACTACTATGGCTAATACTTCTGCTACTACTGCTGTTGCTGCTGCTGCTGCTACTACTATTACCACTACTACAACTATAACGAGAACAACAACAACTACTACTACTCCTCCAACTACTTGTAGTTCTATTACCACTACTACTACCTTTACTACTCCACCAACACAAACTGCAACTCCCACTCCTACTTCGCAAACTCCAACTACTACTCCTAGTAATGTAGCTACTACAATGGTTGCAGCTCCTTCTACAACTACTACTCCTATTCCATCTACTAATACTACTACTTGTACTATTACTACTGCTACGTCTAATACTACTACTCATGCTACTACTACTGCTACTACTACTTGTACTACTACAACTCCTACTACAACAACTACTATTCCTACTACAACTTCGACTAATAATATTTCAACAATAACTACGACAACTACGACAACAACAACAACAACAACTACTACTACTACTCTTGTGGTTGCATATACTACTACCGTTGCAAAAACTTCTACTACTACTACCACCACTATTCCTGCTACTAATATTACTACAGCAACTTTTGCTAGTACAACTCCTACTACTACTGCTACCACTACTACTCTTGCTACTACTACTACCGCTACAACTACTACTACTTCTGCTACTACTACTCTTGCTAGTATACTACTATGACTACTACTACAACTGTTGCAGTTATACTACTACTAGAACTACAACTACTGTTACTACTACTTCTACTTCTACTACTACTCTTGCTACTATTATAACTATTGCTACAACTACTACTACTAGCTCAACAACTACAACTACTGCTTCTGCAACAACACTACTACTACAACAACTGCTGCAAGCACTACTACAATTGCAACTACCACAACTATGGCTACTACTACTTCTACTACTGCTACTCCTACTACTACTACTACTACTGCTACTTTTACTACTACTCCTACTGCTACTACTATTATTACTACTTCTACTACTCCAACTACAATGGCTACTGCTACTTTTACTACTACTGCTACTACTACTACTACTATTACTACTTCAACTACTCCTACTACAACTACTACTGCTACTACTACGATGGTTGCTACCACAACTACTACTACAGCTTGTACTACAACTATTATTGCTACTATTGTTGTGACTACTACAACTACTACTGCTACTGTTACAATAACAACTACTACTATTTCTACTACTCCTACTCCTACTACTACTACTATTACTACTACTACTACTACTACTACTTCTACAACTACTACTATTACAAGCTCTACTACTACTACTACTACTGTTCCTACTACTACACTACAACTACAACTACAACTACTAGTACTACTTCTACTACTACAACTACTACGTCTACAACTACAACTACTACTACAACCACTATTTCTGCTTCTTCTACTACTGCTACTGTTACTACAATGACTACTTCTACTACTGCTACTGCTACTGCCATTGCTACTACTAGTTCTGCTGCTGCTACAACCACAACTACTACTACAACTACCGCTACTACTACTACAACTACTACGACTACTACTAGTTCTACTACTATTACTATAACTACTGCTTCTACTACCACTACTACTGCTGCTACTGCTGTTGCTACTATGGTTACTATTACTACTACTACTGCTACTACTACTGCTACTGCTGCAACTTCTGTTGCTGCCGCTACCACTACTACTACCACAACAACAACAATAACTACTACTACTACTATAACTGCTACCATTACTATAGCTACTATTTGTACTGCTACTACTGCTAGTATAACTACTACCACTTATGCTGCTATTACTATAGCTACTATTTCTACTACTACTACTGTTGGTACAACAACAACAACAACAACAACTACTACTAATAATTCTACAATGACAACTGCAAATACAACAACAACAACAACAATGACTACTACTACCACTAGTATTATGCTACTGTTGCTACTACTACTGCAACTACTATTATTATTACAAGTACTACTACTGCTACTACTACTGCTACTACTACTACTATCACTGCTCCTGCTACTACTACTAGTACTACTACTGGTACTTCTACCTCTACAACTGTTGCTACTTCTGCTACTGCTAATATTACTATGACTACTAGTACTCCAAGTACTCCTACTACAACTACTACTATTGCTACTACTACTACAACCACTTCCTTGACTACTTCTATTACTACTACTACTACAACTATTACTATGACTACTACTACAGCTGCTGCTGCTACTACTACTACTACTACTTCTTCTTCTTCTTCTTCTTCCTTTTCGTCTTCTTCTTCTACTACTACTAATACTACTACAAAGACTACTGCAAATACAATAACATCAACAACAACAACTACTACTAGTAGTAGTACTATGCTACTGCTGCTGCTACTACTACAACTGCTACTACTTCTACTACTACTACTACTACTACAACAACAACAACTACTACTACTACTCCTCCTCCTCCTCCTACTAGTACTACTACTACTTCCACTGCTACTAATATTACTACTTCCGCTATTACTAATATTCCTACTACTCCTAGTACTTCTGCTACTACTACTACTACTACCACCACCACTACATAAATACTACTGTTATTGCAGCTACTCCTCCTCCTCCTCCTCCTCCTCCTCCCACTACTACTACTACTACTACAACAACTACTACTACAACTACCACTACTACTACTACAACTACAACTACAAGTACCACTACTACTGCTACAACTACTACTAGTACAACTACTACTACTATGGCTATTGCAAATACAACAACAACCACAACTACTACTACTAGTACTATGCCACGACAGCTGCTACTACTACAACTGCTACTACTATTACTAGTACTAGTACTACTACTATTACTACCACTACTACTACAATTACTAATACTACGGCTACTTCTTGTACTACTACAACTGCAAATATTACTACTACTACTACAACGACTGCTGCTGCTATTGCTACTATTTCTGTTACTACTAATGGTACTACCTATATTACTACTACTACTAGTACTCTTAGTACTCCTACTACAACTACTACTATTACTATTACGACTGTTGGAACTCCTTCAACTACTACTATTACTACTACTACTACTGTCACTACTACTACAACTTGTATTGCCCCTAAAACAACAACTGCTACTACTACTATTACAACTACTACTTTTGATGATACTTTTACGATGACCACAACTACTATTACAATTGTTATTACCATTGCTACTAATGCTACTACTACTACTACAACTACTACTACTCCTCCTACTACTCCCGCTACAACTACTACTTTTGCTACCGCTTCTACGACTACTTTTTCCACAACTCCTACTTCTACTCCTACTACTACTCCTACTACTAGTACTACTAATGCTACAACTAGTAATACTGCCACTACTGCACAACTACTGCTACTACTACCATTATGATCACTACTACTAAAACTACCACTACTACTACTAGAAAAATTGCGATGACTACAACTACTACTAATTCTACTAGTACTATTTCTATTACTACGAGTACTACTATTTCTACTACTACTACAGCTACTACTGCTACTGCACTACTACTACTACTGTAACTCCTACTACTACTACTGCTATTACTACTACATCTACTACTTCAATTACTCCCCCTACTACTACTACTACCACTACTTGTGCTCCTAATACTACTACTCCTACTACAACTCCTCCTCCAACTATTACTTCTACTACAACAACAGCTACTACTTCTCCTACTACTAATACTACTACTACTAGTACTACTACTGCTACAACTACGGCTACAACGACAGCAACAACTACTACTAATACTACTTATCCAACTACTAGTATGACTTTTACTGCTACTACTACAACTGCTACTACAGTTACTACAATTACTACTACTCCTACCACAACTCCTACTCCTACTACTACCCCTACAACAACTACTACACCTACTACTACAACTACAGCTACCACTACAACTTCTGCTACTACTTCTCCTACAACTACTACTTCCGTTACTACTACTACTACTACTACAACTTCGACTCCTACTATTATTCCAAAACTACTACTTTTATTACTGCTACTACGACCTCTGCTACTGCTACTACTACTACTAATACTACTTCTACTACTACTACTGCCATAGATGCTACTGCTAGTTCTACTCCTATTACTCTGCTACTACTACTAGTAATTTTCCTACATCTACTACTACTCCTACTACTACTTTTGCTACTTTTGCTTCTACAACCACCCCTACTACTGCTCCTATTAGTAAAAGTACTTCTCCTACTACCACTGTTGCTGTTGCTACTATAACTGCTGCCACCACTACTACTACAACAACCACCACTACTACTACTACTATTCCTGTTTCTGCTGCTTCAACTGCTACTACTACTCCTACGAAACTATTAATTCTACTATTACTACAGCCACCACAACTACTCCAGCTACTCCTGTTACTACTGCTTCTACTGCAATTATTGCTCCTATCACTACTACTACTACTACTACTACTATTGCTACTACTGCTACTACTACTACCAATAATCCAACTACTAATACTGATACTGCTACTACTACTACTACTATGACAAATAATACTGCTACTCCTCCTCCTCCTCCTCCTCCTCCTCCTCCTCCTCCTCCTACTACTACTACTACTACTACTACTACTACTACTACTGCTGCTATTACTACTCCTGCAATAGCTACTTCAACGACAACAACAACAACTACTCCTGCTACTACTACTACTACTACTACGACTACTACTACTACACTACTACAACAACTTCTACTACTCCAACAATAACTACTACTACTACTACAGATAGTATTTCAACAAGTAGTACTACTAGTACTTTGATGGCTACTACTACTACCACCACTACTACTACTGCTACTCCTACTACAACTACTACTACTACTACTACTCCTCCTCCTCCTACTACTACTACTACTCCCACTACTACTTCTACTCTTTCTACTACTAGTACTACTCCTACTACCACTACTACAACAATAATAACTACTACTACAACTACTCCTGTTCCTCCTCGTCCTCCTCCTTCTACTACTACAACTACTCCTGTTCCTCCTCGTCCTCCTACTACTACTACTACAAATACTACTACAACTAATGCTTCTATTTTGCTACTGGCATTACTACTACAACTACTACTCCTATTACTGCTACAACTACTATGACTACTCCTACAGCTACTCTAGCAAATACTAAAACTAGAACAACAACTAGTACTACTACTACTCCAGTTACTACTAACACTATGACTACTACCACTACTGCTGCTACTACTACTACTACAATCACTGCTACTATAGCTACCACTGCTACCACTGCTAAGACTACTACCTCTACCACTACTGCTGCTGCTACTACTAGTATAATACTACTACAACTTCTACTACTAGAACTGCTACTGTTCAAACAACTACTACTGTTACTACTATTAATTCTACTACTACTACTTCTACTACTACCGCAACTACTCCTACTACTATTACCACTTCAACTCCTACAGCTAGTTACACTACTACTTCTGCTACTGTGACTAGTTCTACTGCTACTACTACTACTACAATGAGTACTTCTACTACTTAGACTACTGCTACTACTACTTCTACCACTACTACTGCTACTACATGTACTCCTACTGCCACCACTACTACACTTACTAATTCTACTACTATTACTACTACAACTAGTATGACTTCTATGACTACTACTACTAATACCTCTACTACTACTACTATGACTCCTCCTCGTACAACTTCTACTACAACAACTACTACTACTACTATTATTACTACTACTATTACTGCAACAACTACTACTGCTACTACTGCTACAACTCATAAAACTACTACTGCTACAACTACTCTAACTCCTACTACTATTACTACTACTATAACTAATAGTACTACTACTACTACTACTTTTGATGTAACTAATATTGCTGTTGTTTCTACTGCAGCTATAGCTACAACTACTACTACTACTACTACAACCAATACTATTAGTACTGTTGATGTTACGATTTCTACTACTACTACTATTGCTGCGACTACTACTGCTGCTGCTAATACTTCAACTATTACTACTACTACTACTATTACTACTACTACTAGTACTCTTGGTCCTACTGCTACAAACACTACTATAACTACTACTACCAGTACTACTTCTACTAGTACTACTTCTACTACTACCACTACTACTAGTACTATACTGCTATAACTACTGCTACTACAATGACTATTGCTAGTACTGCAACTACTCATACAAATACTACTTTTACTACAAGAAATACTACTACTACTACTACAACAACAACAACAACTACTACTACTATTACTACTATTACTCCTACCACTAATACTACTACTGCTGCTCCTATTACTACTACTATTACAATTGTGTCGGATTCTACTACTACTTCTATTACTATAGTGCTACAACTACTACTACTACCGTTGCGGCTACTACTACTACTAGTACTACTACTACTCCTACAACTACTACTGCCGCTACTATTATAACTACTAGTACTACAACTGCAGCTACTAGTAGTACTACTACTTGTACCACTGTTACTGCTACATTGTTACTACTACTACTAGTTCTACTACAGTAGCTACTACTGCTGCTATAGCTACTTCTACTGCTACTGATACTATTACTCCAATTACTACTGCTAATACTACTACTATTACTCTTGCTACTGCTACATCTACTACTACTATTACTACTATCACTTCTACTGCTACTACTACTACTAATATTGGCACTTTTACTACTATTACTACTGCTGCTGCAACTACAATTTCGACTGCTGCTTACTACTACTACTACTACTACTTACTATAAATACTATGGCTACCACTCCTAATACTACTACTATTACCACTACTACTAGAACTACTCTTGCTCCTACAACTACTATGACTACTACGACAACGACTGCCACAACTACTACTACTGCTACTGCTGCTGCAACTACTACTCCTACTGCTACTGTCACTACAACAACTGCTACTACTACAACAACAACTACTACTAGTACTGCTACGGATACTACTACTACTACTCCTCCTCCTCCAATTGCTACACCTACTCCTACACCGATAACCACTACTAGTACTCCTGCTATTGTTACTAATACTACTACTACGACTACTACTACTACTATTACTACTACTACTCCTACTACTACTACTACTACTCCTACTCCTAAATCGACTACTACTATTACTATAACTCCTACAACAACAACTACTACTCCTATTACTACTCCTACTCCTAAACCGACTGCCACTACTACTCCTACTACTATTATTACTGCTACTACTACTAATACTACTACTAATCCTAATATCCTACTACTACTCCTACTAGTACTAATATTACTACTACTACTACTCCTAGTACTACAACTACTGCTACTTCTACTAGTACTACTATTAATACTACTATTGCTACTACTACTACTGCGACTACCACTACTACTGCTACTGCTACACCCACTCCCACACTGATTGCCACTACTACTCCTACTACAAGTATTACTACTACTATAACTAATACTGCTACTACAATTACTACTACTACTACTACTACTACTACTCCAATTACTAATACTACTACTACTCCCAACAATTCTAGCACTACTGCTACTTTTGCTATTAATACTACTACCACTATTACTACTACTCCTACTACTACTCCTACTCCTAAACCGACTACCACTACTACTCCTACTACTATTATTACTGCTACAGCTACTAATACTACAACTAATCCTAATACTTCTACTACTCTTACTGCTAGTACTACTATTACTCCTACTACTACTCCCACTACTACTACTCCAACTACTACTACTAGTCCTAACTACTACTACTGCTACTATTGTGACTACTACTACTATAATAACTGCTACTACTGCTACTCCTGCTGCTGCTATTACTTCTGCTACTACTGCTGCTGCTATTACTACTACTACTTGTTCAACAACAACAACAACTACTACTACAACTGCAATTAACACTACTATTACTACTACAACAACAACTACTACTACTATTACTACTATGACTACAACAACAATAACTACTACTATTACTACTACTACTACTACTAGTACAACTACTACTACTATGACTACTACTACAATTAGTACTCCTACTATTAATATTACTACTGTTATTACTCCTACTATTGCTACGACTAGTGTGGCTACTACTCCAACTGCTACTACTAGTACTACTACTCCTGATATTACTTCTAGTTTTACTATTACTGCTGCAATAGCTACTACTTCTATTTCCACTCCTACTACTCCTCCTACTACTACTCCTCCTCCTCCTACTATTACTACTACCATTGCTACTACTACTACCCCTTCTCCTACACCAACTCCTATCACGACTACTACTACTACTACTACTTATACTGCTACTACTATAACTATTAGTATAGCTACTTCAAATACTACAACTACTTTTACTACTGCTACTAGTACAACTACTACTCCTACGACAACTCCTATAACAGCAACAACAACAACAACAACAACAACAACTACTACTTGTACTACTACTAGAATAAGTACCAGTACAACTCCTTCTAATGCCATAGCTACTTTTACTTCTACTACTAGTACTACTACTACTACTATTGCTACTGCTACAACTACTTCGGCTCCTATTGCTAGTGTTGTTATTACTTCTACTACTACTACAACTAAAACAACTTGTACTGCTACTGTTGCTAGGGCTGCAACTCCCACCATTACTACGACAACTCCTACTTCTATTAATACTACTACAACTACTACTACTATTTTTACTGCTACCGCAACAACTACTACTACTTTAACTACTACCACTACAACTACTACTAGTACTTCAATGACTACTACTACTACTACTACTACTACTACTACTACTACAACAACAACAACTACTTCTACTACTACAACAACAACAACAACTACTACTACTATTGCTACTCCTACTACTGCAACTATTACTATTACTATTGCTACTACTAGTACTACTACAACTAGACCTATTTGTATGAATACTACTACTGCTACTACTGCTGCTGCTGCTGCTGCTGCTGATTCTACAACTGCTGCTACTACTATTACTACTGCAACTACTACTACTACTAGTGCGATTACTATTGCTATTACTACTAATACTGCTACTACTACTTCTATTGCTACTCCAACTCTAACTACTACTACTACTACTCTGCTCTTACTACTGCTACTGCTTCTACTACTACCCCTACTCCTACACCTACTCCCACTACAAATACAACTACTACTAGTACTACTACAACTACTACTATTTTTCTTACTATCATACAACTACTATTACAACTACTTCTATAACAACTACTACTGCTGCTGCCCATACAGTTGTTGTTGTTGTTGCTGCCGCTACAACTACCACTACTTCACCTACTACAACTATTATTACTGCTACTACTACTACACTACTAATTCGACTACATCTACTACAACCACTACTAGTACTACTGTTATTACTTTTGCTGCTACTACTACCGCTTCCACTAGTGTTACTACTCTACAATTACTACTAATACTACTACTGCTACAAGTTCTAATACTCCAACTACTGCTACCACCACAACAGCTGCTGTTGCTATCGCTACTACTAGTGCTACTGCAACTACTACTGCTACCACTAGTGCTACTACTGCTTTAACTGCTACTGCTTCTGCTTCTACTTCAGATACTACTATGGTTATCGCTATTGCTACTACTACAATTATTAGCACTACTACGACTATTACTACCACCACCACTGCTACTACTACTACAATGACTGCTACTACTACTACTACTGCCACTACTACCACTACTACTACCACTACTACTTCAACTACAACTGCTACTACTACCGCTGCTGCTTCTCTTACAACTATGACTACTATTTCTATCACTACTTCTACCACTACAGCTACGAGTACTACAAGTACTACTACTATTGTTGCTACTATTACTGCTGCTACCACTACTACTACTAATTCTACTACTACTACTACTATAGCTGCACGTACTGCTACTGCTACTATGATTCCTATGACTACTACTACTGCTACAACAACAACTTCTACCACCACTACTACAACAAGTACTACTACTATTGCTCCCAATACTAATACTACTACTCCCACTGCTATTGCTATTGCGACAACTACTACTACCACTGCTGCTCCAACAACTTCTACTACTACTATTACTACAACTACTCCTACTCCAAATGCTAGTACTACTATTACTACTACTATAACACTTACTACTACAACTGCGAGTAATACTACAATAATAACTACTACTACGATAACTACTACTACTACTACTACATTCCTCCAGCTACTACTACTATGACTACTACTACTACTACTATTGCTACTATAACTACAACTACTACAACAACTACAAATACTACTACTACTACAACTACTACTACAATAATGACTTTTATAGCTTCAACTACTACTGCTGCTACTACTCTTATTACTGCTAATCCTAAAATTACTATGACAATTACTACTAATAATACTAAAACTGCTCCTACTACTACTTCTAACACACCTGCACTGCTACTACAACTACTATTACTTCTGCTACTACTACAACTACTGCAAATACATCTACTACTATTATTGCTGCTTCTACTACTACTACTCCTACTACTATTACAATGACTCCTACTGCTAGTACTATAACAGCTACTACTACTACTTCTACTACGACTACTACTAATACTACTACTACTACTACAACTACTACTACAACTGCTGCTGATGCTACAAGAACTACTACAACAACAACTACTACTACTACTACTACTACTACTATGGCTATTACTACTACTACTACTAC